>PVLA01001338.1:0-111200 GCA_004027455.1 Hydrochoerus hydrochaeris
GGAGTCTCCACCCTCGACTCCATATTGAGCATTACATAAAAACATACACATGTGAACTACACAAATTACAATTATCAGTACAAAACATTTCAAGATCCCCGCGCCCAATTCCCACATGCGGTGTCCTTTTCCTGGAGAAGCGATTGTCACAAGGCGTGGATGGACTAGGACGTGGCATGGACAGAAAAGGGCGCCGCAGTGGAAAATAATGAAGAAATAGAAGAAGCTAGGGAGCACCGAGTCTTTTGGGGTATTTCACAAAGAAGGAAAACATTTTTATGTCTTAGCATAATTCTTATTTTTGTATCTGTTCTTAGTGTTTGGCATAGAAATTAATAAATATTTGGTGCTCAGATGTTATAGATGATGCCAATGAATAAATGCATATAAAAAATCTACCTTCCTGCCTCAACTGGGAAACCTAGATTAGTCAGAAAACTGTTTGCCATGTCAATGTCGCACCCTAACTGGAGTTATGTAACACACTGCAGCCCTTTAAAGAAGAGATGTCTAAAGCAAAGAGAAACATACTAATCACAAAATTGTTTAGCTTGCTCTAGACTTTTGCTTTCAAATATTTGGAAATGAACACACTCTAAAGACTGCTGACGTACTTTAGTAATCAAGCAAACAATCTGACTTCCTTTTGTGATCTCTTAAGAATGCTTATACCAGAAGAAACAGTTTTTTAAGTAGAAAAGAACATGTTTTAGATTATTGTTTCAGGAAAACATATCTTCAAAAGCAGTTTATACTTTTTCTGACTTTATATGAGACTGATTTTATTCAGGGCAATTTGGGGGCGTTAGCTATTTTCTTCTGAACCTTGTCTATCATCTTCTTCTGAAATTTCTGCAGGGTACATAACCATTATATTGTGGAAGGTCTTTTTAGAGATGGTCTGCAAATGCAATTAGATTTTTCAAAGTGGGAAATAATTTAGAGAATTTTGTGTATTCAAGATTTTACAATGACTGCTAAAAAAAGTTCTTACATTTAAGTGGCAAATGACAGCTTAAGAAAGACAGATTGGATCCCTGTGTCTATGTTCTAAAGCTTAAAGTGTAAGAGAGCAAATAATTCTTACTGAAGGCCATATTTAAAAGCCTGGCTAATGTGGGAAATGGATTACAGAGTCTGATCACAGTATTTATGTAGAAATTGGATTTCATAGATACAACGTGAACTGCACAAAGGAATTTCTCCAAGAGGGGAAGGACCCAAAAGTACTTGGGTACTTGGAAAGTTTTCAGAATATTGGCATTTTATTTGAATTTAAGTGAGCAATCAATGGGAAAGCTAAATATTTGATCTGAAGGACTTTTTCTTGATATAAAAATTACACTAAATTACTTGAGAAAAAAACTTTCAAAGACTTTAGAAAAACAGTAGGGCTTTGAGTCTATGGCCATACCACCCTGAACACATCCAATCTCATCTATTCTCGGAAGTTAAGCAGGGTCAGGCCTGGTTAGTACTTGGATGGGAGAAAAACAGTAGGGTTTTGAATTAATCCCATTCTTTGCAACATTTACTGTTTCTATATGTGATTCATAAGGCAATAAACAGCTGTGAATGTTTCTAGAACCTGCTGAATTTTGATTGAAGAGGAAAGGAAAGTCATTTTTTACACCTATTACCTCTCTTTCTTGGTGCTTTTGACCTTCCCAAAACAGAACTGTCAATTAAGTTTTTTATCGACTACTTTCCAGAAGGAGGGCCTCTGGAAAGAAACATGATAAAATGAGTAAGACAAGGACTCTGTCCTCAAGGTTTAATCTAGAGATAGGGAAATCCTATTGTTGCTCATTGGTTATCATTATCTGGAATTTATTTACATTTAACATGTCCGGAGTGAATTTGGCACCTCTCTTTTTCTGTAATTTTCACCTTGGTTAAAGTCTATGCCAAGTCACTTTGTTTCTCAAGCTTGAAATAATACCGAAGTTATTCTTAAAGCTGTCTTTTGCTTCATACTCATTGAACTGCCAAGTTCTTTTCTAGCTCCTCGGTATGTTCTAAAATCAAGTTTATGTTCTCCTGTTAAATGTCATCATTCATGTTACTAAATTAGTTCAGTTGATACCTACATTATTCTGGGGCATATATTCATCAGTGTAAAGTTATCAATTGTCAGCTAGGTGGTG
The DNA here is from genome assembly GCA_004027455.1 of Hydrochoerus hydrochaeris. Lineage (NCBI taxonomy): Eukaryota > Metazoa > Chordata > Mammalia > Rodentia > Hydrochaeridae > Hydrochoerus > Hydrochoerus hydrochaeris. The sequence goes on from PVLA01001338.1 coordinate 2,148, forward strand.
ACTCATGTGTGCAATCCCAGCACTTGGAAGGCTGAGGCAGGAGGATCACTGGGAGTTCAAGGTCAGTCTAAACTGAATAGTGAAACTGTCTCAAACGGAAAAAAAGTTATTAACTGTCTTCGGTTAAAAAAACTTCCTTACACTAAGTTTATATTATTATTTTAATTAGTGAGTATTTGACTAAGGTAAAAATTTAAATAAGAATATAAATACAAATTACTTTATTAAATATTAATCATACCTATGTATTTTGCTCAGAATTTCATACATATCCCTCCATTTGTTCTCATAATAACCCTATGCAGTAATTGCATTTTAAATTTAAGCAAACTATTTGCTTTTTTATATTAAAATATATTGTATTTTATGAAAATAAAATTTTTATATCTTTAGAAGTAGCATATTTGGATTTTCTAAGCTAATGGATTGATTTAATTAATTGAAAATGAACCAAAGTGCACACTAAATGCCTTTTGTTTACTATTGGGGTGCCCCTGGCAGATTTTTTATTTAATAGATTGATCATTTACAGAAATACTTGGACAGCACTTTGCACAAAGTTTCATTGAGCTTTCTGTCACATGACAATTTTTACCCAACAAATGAACCTTGAGCGATGGTTTTAATGCTTTCTGTAGATTAGGAGCAATGAGGACTTGGAGAGTGAAATTCAAGAGAGAAGAGGTGAGGGGCCTGGCCGTGCAGAAGATGCTGGTGCCTGGCTCTGTGTTCCCTTTGGCTTTGTTTCCTCACTGCTGTGAGCTGAGCTGCTTTGCCCTCCGTGTGCTCAGACTGTGATGCACTGGCCAGCCACAAGCGCAAGGGCAGCGTGGCCACCAATCATGGCCTGAAACCCCTAAATCTGTGAACCAAAATTAACTTTTCCTCTTTTAGGTTGGTTCTCCCAAGTATTTTTCCAGTGATAGAAAGCTAACATCAAGCCATGTGTCCCACCGTGTGGACTAGGAGCAGAGGAAGCCAATCTCTGGAGGAAGAGGAGAGAAAGAGGCAGAAACACAGAGCAGTTAAGTGGAAGAGGACTGGCAAATACTCCTGACTAGTTCAATGCAGACAGTCGTCAACTCCAGTTGAGTACTAGGAAGAAAGTGAGCTGAGGATGGCATAAAGAAGGCGTGCTGGCTTCTTTCATCCCTCGGAGATCTCAGAGATTGTACTCAGCCCGGACTGAACGGAGCAGACCCACTAATGAGAAAGAGTAGAACGAGACCCAGCTGTGAGTCCCTCTGATCCGTTAGCTAATTAACTAATCACCCAGGGATCCTCTGTGAGGCCCGCGGTTGGCTCTTCCTCAGCAAGGACTCACCTTCCTGCCTTACTGCAATTAACAGCACCCCTAGCCCACAGCTCTGCCCCAGTTCTGCTTCGTGTCTCCCCAGAGCAATTATCAGTTTTGTCTCTCTTTTCCACTACTATGAAAGCTGTAATGGGAACTTTGAAAATTTTTCTGGACTCTGTCACCCCAGTGCATAAAATACTGCCTGCCACATGGAAAGAAAGCAGCTATTAAATACCCTCCCTGGGAATGTGGAAGGGCATGAGTGAAACTGAACGAATCATTGAGGGATGAAACAACCGTGGCCTCCCTGGAACTACAGTCTGTTGCAGGAAGCTGTGAAGATGTGAGAAGCTGCTCCCAGTGATGGGACCAGTGCCACACTGTTAGTGACCAAGCCTGTACCATGACGGTCTCTAAAGAAACGGTGTCAGAAGGAGCCACCCTTCATTGTGTGGGGCAGTGGGAGCCCATGGCTAGAGCTTCAGAAAAGTATGGAAAAGTATGTTGGGTCCAAGAACCTCAGACAGGCTTGGAGGAGAGGCCCTGTGCATGCCAGGAAGAAGGAGGCTCTGAGGGCGTATGACTCAGCGAGCCTCGTTGGGGCAGGACTTTCCACTTTCCATCCTTGGACACTTTGGGTTGGTTGGAGAACTACTGCTCAGGCCCAGCAACCTGTACCTGAGGTGGGATTCCGGTCCTCTTTCTGTCCATCCACTCTTGCTGCCCTCTACCCTCCACTTCAGGTGTGTTGTTTCTGGGAAGTCTGTGAGGAGCAGATGATAAGAGGCAAACACTTATTCCTAGAAGCCACTGCAGCCACATGTGACCTTTGACCATGACCAGTGACATTTCCCTTCCCCTTCCCTTTCCAAACTGGCCATTGAGCATCACTTCCACAAAGGAAGTACATGGTGCTTGCCCCTGGACACACAGATTGGTTCAGGCCAATGAGCTTCAAGGAAACATCCCCAGGGATTTCTAGGAAGGAGGCTTCCTGGTTCTCTAAGTGACTCTGTTGTCAAAAGGTAGAGGAAAGCACGTAGACCAGGAGTCACGGGCAGTGACTCTGAGATGAGCTAGGTGTGGGATGGAGCAGAACCCCAGGAGGCAACCAGGAGGGAATGACATACACAGGCTTTCTGGGGACAGTGCTGAGCTCAGGGAAGCCTGTCTCAGATCTAGACTTTTTAGGAGGTATAAGTCATTGTATTGTATGTATGTTTTAAATCACTATGAGATGTTGAAACTGAAAGTTGTCTGATACATGACTTCTCATTCTTTTTCACAATTAAAGGTGAACTTTCCAGGCATTGTGACACATGCCAGTAATCCCAGGCACTGCAGTGAGGCAGGAGTATCACTGTGAGTACAAGGCCCGCCTTTGGTACACAGTGACTTCAAGTAGTCTGAACTATATACCAAGACCCTGTCTCAAAAAAACAAAAACACCAAGGTGAACTGAAAGAGTTTGTCTTAATAATTGAGCTCAGGGGAATGTAGATGTTGCTTCATATTCCCAGATTTTATTGTAGATAAGTTAATTTTATTACTTGTTTGGAATGAAAACTTATGCACCTGCAAATTTGGAATCAGAAAGAGACCTGGAGCTTTGAGCTGAAATATTCCACTCATAAACTGCCAATCAGATTTGTAGGCCAAAATATTCTTCAACATTCACTGTGTTTATACTGACTATATAAAGCAGGTGAATGTGTAAAAAAAAAAAAAACAGCTCCCGTTTCCAGTCCCAAGCTGGGTGATAGGCGGATGGCGGATGTCCGAGTGAGTGCTGCCTCACTCACCAGAGACCGTAAAGGGGCAGGAGCAGGGTCTGGGCCGGCCTCTTGCCCCCACCCCCAGCCAGTGGCCTGGCCCTGCATGCCCCCCCACCCCCACCAGACCCTGCCTCCTGGGGAGGGGGTGGCCTGTCCTGGCAGAGAGGGTCACTCCCACCTCTTGAAGGCTGTGTCTCTCTTGGAGGTGGTCGTGCAGAAGTTTCAGGGCTGGGAACCCTTTTACAAGGATAGCTGGGTTTTTAAATGACCCTGGACCTATTCCTAGCTGGAGAAACTGAGACTGGAAAAGAAGAAAGCCTGGGGGGAGATCCTTCTTGTCAGAAGAGGGAAGAAGCTGGGATTGGCTGTTCCCGCCTGGTTTGGCTGGGACAGCCCTGGGGGCAAGTCTTGAAGAGAGGGTGTTAGATGGAAAATTACAAGATACAGTGCTTTTTCTTCCAGTTTGACAAATATTTGTTGAGTGTGTGCTGTGCCCGGGAGCTAGGCCTCTGGGAAGACAGGGAAGTAGGGCAGAGTCAGAGAATCAGGGCAGTGAAGACTTGGGAAGAATTGGGGTCTTTCCTTCTTACAACAGTGGTAGAAATTTTTGTTCTTATCTTTTCTTCAAAAAAGTAAGACCATCTGGTCAGGTATTTACGTTGCCTACTTTGTCCTGTAGACTGTGCCAGGTTTCAGAGTCTGTCAAATTCCCACAACAATTCTAAGATCCATGTGTTCATACTATTACATTTGGGGAAACTGAGGCACATAGAAGGTAAGCAGATTGCATATTAAAGTCAAACAGTTTGGCAGTGGCAAACAAAGGTTGAATTTGAAGATAGGAATTCTTCCAATTATCAAAGAAAAAAAAAAAAACAGAAGAGGTGAAATATTACAGGACCCATGGAGACATAGAGACCAGAATCTGGTGCTTGAGAGACTCTCTAGACATTTAAATCAGATCAGCCAGGAAAACAGCAATGCTGTAATGGTACACAAGGGTGGCCGTTCCTGGAGGTAGGTGGTGACTGAGTGAAACTTTATGTAGTTAAGCTACCATTACAGTAGTCTTGTATGTTTGTTAGATTTTTAGTAATTATTCTTCTCTTCAAGCAATTAATGCAAGTTTTTCTTAATTCTGTCATACTTTTTATATCATACTCAGACTTCATTCTACCATAAGTTGCTATTGAAGGAAAGCTTCTAATAAAAGTAATTTAGAATGTCATACATTTTTTTCATGGGGCTTTTATATTTCAAATCTTGTTTTGCCTGTTGTTGGAGACCACTACCCAGCACCTCTGAGTAGGATTTAAAATTAACTAACTGGCTTTCTGTTTGTCTGTGAGTCTGTCCTAGGCCTCGGCCCCTTGGCTGGTGATGGGAGCTGATTCATAGTAAGTGAACCTCTATGAGTCACTGGTCCTGGCTGAGGGATGCCAGAGATACTTCAAAGGGCAAGACAAGGCCACAGCTGCAGACACCTTGGCTCCAATACTAATGAAGTAGAGACCGCAGCTGAAGGAATTTCACTCCTGCAGTCTCAATTCTACCATAAATGTCATCTTGAAGATAAGATGGCTCTCCTAAGTTGGCATGGTTCACTCTTTGAAGTGACTCCCAAGGTCCTGCTCATTTCCCTTGCTTACCTCAGTTTCCCCACCCTTTGTTGTTGGACCTAATAAAAATGGGTGGTCCAGAGAAGTCTTTATCTTAGCCCTCGGAGTCTCGAGCTCAGCTAAAGGGTTTTGACCCTCCTGGAGCCCTAAAATCATACCACTTGTCTCATTTTAGTTAAGTCTCCACAGTATTCTCATCTGGGAGATCAGGGATCTAGGTCAGGACCCGATAGACTATGTAATTGTATAAATGTGCATATCGATGATCACAAATTGAATGACTTGAAAAATATACACATTAATTCAGGGTTACTCTAGGTTGGAAGTCTGCATACAACTTAGTTGGATCCTCTGCATAGGATCTGGTAGGATATAGTAAAGGTGTTGGCAGGGGAACAATTCACTTAAAATTAAATGAATTACTAGATAGATGAATTTACACTGCAGTATTAATAACACATGCTTTGTTAAGCTGTCAAATTCTATGTAATCAATTAATGGACTGATACATATGTAAGAATTTCATTTCATAGTTAAACATAGTTATTTGAATATTTCTAATCCTTCTTTACTAAGAAATTGTTGAAACTCTTAGTTTTGTCAGATCCAGTTGAAATTTCCCCAAATCTAGAAAAATCTTTTTGTCTTAGTTCTCTTTGGTTTGATATCATCTGATAGATGTCTTCTGAGTTCAACCTTGACAGAGCTAGGTAGAGATAGTCATTGCAGATTAGATTCTGTTTTTATTTCTTTTGTGCAGTTTCTTAAATATATTCATTTGAGTCTACTTATTATTTTGCCTAATTTTCTATTTGGCAGGTGTGAAATTCTGGAAATCAAGTTTTCTCTCCTTTGCCATATGTTTGGAGAAAAGTGAAAGCTCCCTTTATTCCACTATTCAGACAGAAATTCCAAGTTAAACGACCTCTTCTGGTTTTTTGGGGGGGTGCACTTTTTGGTAACTGCATGGAAATAAAGGGGCTGCAGTATTAATGAAACATTAAAGCTATGTTTCCTTCATGTTTTATTATTAAATTATCATGTTTTCACTCTGTAACCAATTCATTCCAAAGTGTGTGTGTGTGTGATAACATCTACAGAGTTGATGATTTTTTTCAACAAGAGTCAAATTACATCAATATTCATGAATGCTAAGAAGTAAAATGTCATGAAAATGAAACTGAACTCTTGAGTATAAGTACCAGAATTCATTTTTTTATATTTAGTTTTGAAAGCTACGCACAAGGTTTTTATTCCTCCTCTATACAGAGTGCCTTGCCTTTTATCCTAACTTTTCTTGCTTCTAAGTCTCATAATAATTAGATGGCATATAACATTCTAGATCAGGACTTTTATCTTTGTGTATCGTTTACAAAAGTGTATTAGAAGACAGTATTGAAAATAATTCCTCAAGACAGATACTTTAATATCTGTTACAATATATTAAAATATATGTCAATAGATTTCTTCAAATAGTTGATGTTTAAGAATAAAAACTATTATTTTAATTCTTTTCTTCTGTAAGATAGAGAACATATGTCTCCATATAAGTCAAGTATAGACAATAATAAATTAACAATTACTGGTCTGTATCATGAATAGGAGGTAAAGAAAGCAGTTCAATGTCATAATTTTCCTCTTTATAAGTAAGTGCTTGGTTTCATATGCCATTAAGCTTCTGAAAGAGGAAGTTTAAATTCTAAAATAAAGAAGAGAAATCAGAAATACTAATGAGATATAGATTAAAGCTTTAGCAACTTTTATGTTTTTCTGAATTATCATTCTCTAAAATGATTGTATTCCATATAGAATTTACATGGCCTACTTTTAAATACATAAGATGGACTTTAGGTTAAATATGAAACATGGATATTGCATAATATAATTAGTCAATTAATTAACAATTAATTGAGTTCATTCTGTGACATACATTGAACAAAAGACACAGAAGTCTGAGGGAGGGCTGTCTTGCAAATGCATAATCTACAGGGAAGATAGAATTCATGAAAAGGTCCACCCACTCCTGAATTTCTCTGCTTACACTTTGAAAGGACCAATGTTATTAGGCTTCTTGTTTGTGTAACATTTTGAAATGTATAATGGGCTCTCATGTATGATATTGCTTAAGATCTCTTAAAACACAGAAAACTGCAGGATTTAGTGAAAATGCATGGACTGGTTTCTGAGTCCTGCTCTGTCTCTTATGTTGCAGGTATGTTTAACAACCCTATACCTCAGTTTTCTCATTTCTGTAGTGCGAATAATCGTAATTTTTCTAGGGTTGTTTTGAAAGTCAAAGGTAGTGAATATGGTACTTGAGCTTATAAAAATAAAGATACTTCTCTGCAGCCACAGTCATGCATAAACAGCAAAAGATGTTACTTGTATATAATGTAACCTGGAGGTAATTTGTCTCAGTCTCTGACATTGCAAATAATAGAAATAAGACTAAAAAAATGAGGGTGAAAGAAGCTTAAGGTTGTGAAGTTTCCACTAAATCAAATCATAACCACATCTCTTATTTCTTTCTCACAATGAGATACATATTGCATACTTCTCTTTGAAAATAGTTATTTGATCTACAAGAATTTCCCTAGAAATCAAATTATGTGAAGATTACAACTCTGAGATATTGGTAATCCAAAGTCAGCTTATCAATCAGGTATAGATTAACAATGAACACAATGAGTATACAATTACAAAATTGTCAGGAAATGTTAATTCTTTAATTTTAATTGTGTGAAACATAGCATTTATTTTCCTTTTCATATATGTAGATGATTCAAGAACCTTTTCTTGTTATACCTCTTTTTATAATTCAAGACATCAATTTAATTTTTTAACTTGGGACAGAATGGGACAGAAATTTAGCACCTTGCTGCCTCCTACCAGAACCTTGCAAATGGTAGACTGACATAGGACTTAAAAGAATGTTATAATTTACATAAGTGTCATACTATAATCTGCTTATAGAATCTAATAGTTTTTCATTGCTTCATGTTTGCTAAGAACAAATGAAAGTCAATGGCTGAGTTATTTCAAGAAGTATTTAGCACAATTTTAGAAAATGGAAGATAATTTAAATGAAAATATAAATCACAACTTCTTTACTCTGCATTTTTTTGAATCATTTTCCTCCTTGTAATTCTTTGGTGTAATATTTTCCTTCTGCATTTCTGTTGAAAATTGTTAGGATGTGAAAAACAAAGAAATCAATTTGATATTGGAAAAAAGAATAGAATAGAAAACTTAGAAGAGAAACATGGATTCATATGAAAGACTAACTTTAGAATTTGCTAATTACCCATACGCAAATTTTTGAAATGAGCTATATTGAAAAGATACATTAGTGCTTCTATTAGATAATTCAATATTATAGTTGTGTTATAATTTTTCTTCTTCAAGCCTTAGGTTTTTAATCTATAAAATGGAGTGAATGATAATCCTCATTTCTCTGACTTTTTAGAGAAAAACCTCAAAGCAAACCAAAATACACTATGTACTTGAAAACATTTTGCATCTTTTTAAATACCTTTGGTACATACCCTATTAAGGGTGGAACTTAATGATTTTGGAACTTAATGATATTTTTATCTAGTTTCATTTCCAGCTCTCAGATTTTGTAGCATATCCAATAAATACTTAATACTTTTTAAAGAGTCTGTTCATTTATTCTAGGGCAATGAAATTTCTCTCTCTCCTTTTATCTCCTGTAGCATGTTAGTTATGACACCGATTATTATTCACCTTTGAATCTTTCTGCAAGTGCCTAACTCAATGCCTAGCGTTCACTTAGTGAAAAATTATATTGTTTCTCAATAAGAAAAGTTAGACTTCTCTGGAGCTGTAATTGTATATCACACTTTAAAGAGCTATTGAAAAAGTTCACTCCTAAAAATATGTCAGGAAGTTCATCTTAGTTTCATTTGCAATCATTAATTTTCATTATTTTTCTAAAAATGAATAGAAGCAGCAAATGTCACTGAAAAGTTCTAAATGAGTTCCTTCTTGTCAGTGCCCCCCACCACCATCACCACCAAGCTCCTGAAAGTCTAAGTTGGAGTCAGAATCTTAGTTTTTCCTGTGCGTTGTTTTAAAATGAATATAAGTTGGATTTATAAAGCCAGGTAATTCATTTCTATAAACTTATTTACCCATCTACTAAGTAGAATGAGAATAGTTGCCATTTACCTATGCCATTGTGGACACCATTAAGATAATTTTCACGGAGTACTTTGTGGCTATTGAGAGAGATATAACCCAAATACGGATTGCTCTGTTTGGCCCCTGCTTCTCAGTGCATATCAAAATGTTAGTATCTATTTAGCGTTGTGTTCTATGGGATGATATCATAAACTGGCAGAATAGCTGTTAACTTCCCGTACTCTTTTATTGAAGAAAGAGGAAATTATCTAAGTTCACTGGAATATTGACCTATCCTCAATAATGTCCAAACATCTAAGATACTCTCTTAAGGCATAACAGAGAAAAGGCAGCAAAAGGAAGATAGATTCACTCTAAGCAGAAGTTCCCACAGGCCGCTTCCTGGCAATGGCACTTTCCTCTCAGCACTCTTAGGTTCCCTGCTGAACTGCTGGCATGGAGGCCTAACCAGTGTTCTTTGGGGTGGAAGGGAAAGCTTTCTGTGTACCTTGTTTCAGTAGATAAAACGGGAAATACGCAGGGGGCCGCTGTCCTCATTCTTGCTGGCCTCATGGTCATGTTGACGCGGAGCTGTATCAGGATCTCCCAGCCTTCTCTCAGCACACCTCCAGGATCCCCTCCTGACTTCTCCTAGGTTAGTAACAAGTCTAACCTTCCAGACAACTTCTGAGTGTGTTTCTTTAAGACTAAAATATTACCAGTAATGGTGCCTGCATGAAAAACTTCACACACCCTATCCTGACCCCCAGCCCTCCTCATGCGGCTTTTACCTTTTCTCTGAGTGCGTCTCTCAGTTTGCCTTATACAAATTATTACTGAATACAAAGTATTTTTTCAATATTTATTTAAGCTTTAATTTTATTTTGTATATTTTGGGTATTTCCTCCGTTCACCTTTCTTGCAGCCCATACTCTCCAGAAGGGTTTAAATGTCATCTTTATGTACATGGTAGGGAAGTGGCTGTGAGGACTCTGAAAGTTTGGTGTCCCGCTGCTGTTCATGTTGCTGTTGTGTTAGATATGTTCCCAGTCCTCACTGTCTTCCAGAGGACAGATCCGAAGAAACCATTCTTCTCTTGATAGGACCACAAACCGAGCAAGAGCTCAAATATTTATTTACCCAAACATAGCTGGCCCACTAAGAAGAGGAGAGGTTTAATTTGACTAAGAGTTTCAGAGGTCTCAGTCCGTGCACGGTTGGCATAGCTACAAAGGAAAAGGGCATTGAGCAAGAGTCTGGGAGAGGAAGCTGCTCATGTGTCCCTCCGGTCACATCCCCAGCGACCGCCCTCCAGCCAGGCCCGGCGACCTGAGAGTAAATTCAGCCACCGACCACATTCGTGAATAAATCCACTGACCAGTACAGCCTAAGAGGAGCCAAAGAACAATAAAGGCACAAAAACTGACTGGCCAGTGTCACTGAAGATTGTTGAAGAAAAAGACTGAAACAAACAGTGAAACTCAATGAAGTATTGAAGTCAAGATGGCATGTTGTGACCATGTCATATTTTATGATAAGATGTAAGAGTCAAGGTTAGTGAAATGTTAGAAACTAAGTTTATGGGTCAATATAATAAATATAAAAATCTCTTTAAAATTAATACTATTTACCTATTATCAACATGGGGCCTGGACATGGCAGTGTGCAGATAGATTAATTTTGAAAGATATAGGAGTTTCCATAGAAATTTTAACCTTAGATTTTAAGCAAGATAATCAACTGACTAATGTACATTCTATGATAAACACACAAAATCTTTTCTATGTACCAATATTACATACTAATAATTATACATGAAGAAATTTGTTACTACCTGATGAGGGAGAAAATGAATTGCTAGAGAAAATATAAAGCAGTGCTATTTTCATCTTTGCTCAGTTATTGACATAATTTTATGATGTGGCCAATTGAAAATAATGCAGGCTGCTATTTTCACAGGAATACTGTGTAATGGAGTGTGTATTTTGTTGTGTTTTGATTTCTTCTTGCTATATAATACCTTTGAGAAAATGCCATCACAAGCAGAAAAACTTGTATTACCTCAAAGTCTCTGATACTCTCTGCCTTTTAAAATTAAAAGTATTTATTGGTTTTTAGTAGCTTGCTGGGGGTAACTATTAGATACCTGCCAGCTAGTCTGTTAAAACTGACCTTTCCTTTCTTCTTAGCTACCACTGAGCTGAGAACCTACACATTATTAAATATGAGTAAAGACTTTGCATTTTGTCGAGTTCATCCTGTTCTCAAAAGCCTTTTTCCAGGAAACCTATTGTTCTCTTATTAGAACTGTAACATCAGTCTGATTCGATAGGTTTCCTGAACATCTGTGAAGTATTTTATCTTAATAACCAACTGTGGCATTTTGAAAGCTGATGCTGTTAAGAGTGACATTTGAGGTTAATTCTCTTCCACTTGAATAAGTGATTTTTTTTAGTATGAATTAGCAGTGTGGTTTCATCTAAATGGTGCCAACCAAAAATTAGCAATCTTCTAACAAATTCAGTGTGTGTAGACAATATCTAAAACCAAATGGAACTTTCTTATCTTGTAGAAATTCAGCTTCACGTAACTGTGGGTATTTCCAAACAGTTGTTACTTGGAATCACTTTGGATAATACATAAAGTAGGTTTTATGCAGGTCTTTCTTCTTTCTTTCTTTCTTTCTTTCTTTCTTTCTTTCTTCTTTTTTTTCTGTCTCTCTCTCTCTCTTTCTTCTTTCTTTCTTTTTTGGGGGGAATATGGAAAAGGCAAAGTATGACATTAGGGGTATATGTCACATACTTTAAAGGCATCTTTTGTTTTGTTTATTGCATATGTTACTTTAGAACAGTGTACCAGTAATAGTAAAAATGTAGCTTAGTCTTCAGTTTCTTCCTTATAGAGACCATTTAGACTATGATAGAACCGTAGTGTAGGAATATTCACCCTTGTTAATCATCTAACATACCCACAGCTTGCCATTTGGAAAGGTGTAAATTTAACCTGCACTGAAAAGATTAGCTGTTGTTTTGTAATTTTAATTGAAAATTGTCACATGAATTTTGCTTCTATTTTACCTACACAGAAAACATATAAAAGACCAGGGGAAAGCGAACATAACCTGTCACTCCAAACCACAGATGAAGACCAGAGGAAGGAAAAAAGAGAACAAACACAAAAAATAGAAACAAACTCCCCTATTTGGATCCCTACTATATAGAAGGAAATAATCTTTCTTTCTATATGCAAATAAAGGATCTACACTAATTGTTACAATGGGTCATTTGTGCAAGTGAGGTGTGAAAATGACCACAAACATGAAATAACTCTAAGTACTGCAGCCAGGAACATGCAAATAAAAGTCACAGTGATAATTTCACATGGACTAAAATGACTGTAAGAAACAAGTTAGAACTTCAAAACTGTTGGTAAGGGTATAGTGAAATTAGACCTTCATATGTTATTGATAAAGTTATGAAATGATATTTATATTTTGAAAAACATGTAGGTAATTCTTCAAAATGTGAAATGTGGGTTAACTCTCTACATCAACTCCATTCTTCATACAATCAAAAGAATTGGCAAAATACATAGGTTTTTATTTATAGAAATGTTCAGACCAGCATTATTCATAACAGTAAAAAATAAAACAGTTTAAATGTTCATCAACTGATTAACAAGTTAATATTTCAGATTAAGGTGATTGTTTGATTACCAGGATAAATAAAGGTATGGCTTTGTACCTTCCTCATTTAGTTTTCTGTTAGAAAGATTGCCCCAGCCACTCTTTCCTCTTTCCCACACAGGCTATTTCAGTTTTATTTTATGTTAATCATTTTATTTTGACAAGCAGATCTCAGGAAAAAACAAAAAACATGACTCATGCATACCTGTGTATGGCTATACTTATTACAAAAGCAATTTTTTCCATTGATATTAAAATACTTATTAACAAACTTCTAGAGTAAAATCAAGGTGTTTGTATCTAATAAGATATGCAGGCACGCCAGAATTCTTAAAAGAACATAGACTTCTTACAACTTCATTTTTCAAGTCTAGGGAAGGTAAACTCATAATGACAATATGTGGGATATGAGAATTGCTATCTTGATTTCACACCCTTGTGACAGCAGAGAATGTTATAGCAATTTTCTATTATGACAAGAAAATCTTTTTGGATGGGATTGTCAAAAAGTTGACACACAAAGGATAAGCCATGAGAACAGGGGCAAAAAAGGATTCTTCAGGAACTGAAATAAACCAGTATGGCTAGAGTACAAAGAACTGAGTAGATTATCATGTTATATTGAAGTGAGCTCTGAGTAAGACCAGGCAGAACCCGCAAGTTCATGCCAAGAATTTCAATCTTCACTTCAAATTCAATAGGAAGCCAATGAGTCATAACAAAGAGGTCGTGGTGTGATAGATTTTCATTTTTTAAAGTTAACTCTGTCTACAGGTTGAAAACTTACTGGAAGTGGCTAAGAACTGAGAGAGGGAATGGTTAAAACTTCTGTAGTACATTGGAAGTGATTGTGGTGCTTTTCATGAGGGTGGCAGTTGTGGAAGAAGGAGGGAGACAGATGAGCTGTCTTGGGGAGAAAGAGCCACCTGGACAGACTATTGGATTGGGCTTGAAGGGAAAAAATAACTTCAGAATGCTTTGTGGATTCCTGTCTTGTGTAACTATGTGGAAGGTGGAAAGGTAAAGAATACTGGAAAAAAAAAAGAGAAACATTTTGGATTTGTTTAATTAAGTTATTCTAGAAGAAATATTTCTCAGGGATTGGAATATGTAGTTCTGGGTTTCTGAGAAATGGGCTAACATAAAGATTAAATATTAGCAGTTCTTAGTACATGATGACTGAACTCTTCAGTGAAGGTGAGGTTCCATGGAGAAAAATATTTTGGATGCTAAAAGAAGACTAAGTTTGAGTTTTGAGTGACTACAGATAAGTCTGTAAAAATGATGAGGGAGAGTATGACATCACCTGAATCAGACAAGGTTTTAAGGAGAGAGCTTAGAAGGAATGAATGCTGCTGAGTAGCCAAGAAAAACGGACTGCAGAGTATCTGTTACCTGTTTGGAGAGTCCGGTAGATAATCAAAATGACCCGTTGTTCCTATCAAACTGTTAAGGTGCTTTATCTGCAATTGTTTAAATGACAGATGTAAATGTATCCTTTGTGAAGGATGAATTAAAAAATTATTTTTTAGAGCAAATGTGGAGAAACAACTGGTGACCCTGAGACAAAAATTCCAAGGAAAGGAACCTAGAAGCAACGCTTAGATTAACTGACTGGCATTGGTGCTAAATTAGATTTCTCCTGCTGTTTTATTCTCAGCATGATTTTCCATGGAAACCAAGTTTAAATGATTCTGCAAAGTGAACAGGTCAGTATAATTATAGCCATTTGTCTTATTGCTCTTATTTGTCAAAATTTAGGGGGCTATTTTTGTTTGGGAGTCTAATAATAAAATTTAGTCAAACTGTCATTGCTTCTGTTCAGAGCTTTTACAACTAAATCTACATGAGAAACAATTATTACTGCCTAAAAAAGACTCAAATTTTGAATAGGAGAATATAATGTATTTTAAATATAAAAATTTATGGCCTTGTGGAGGAGAATTAGTTATAGGTTAAACAAGTTTACAAATTAATTAGCAATCAGAAGTATAATATGACTTTGTGAAGCTCAGAGAAAATCACACTTCTAGATGTGATGGTTAAGCCTGATTGTGTCAGTTTGATTGGCTTGGGAGCCATTCAAGAGACTGGTAAACCACATTTCTGGGTTTCCCTGGTGATCAAGGAGGTGTGAACTTGGATGCCACATTTGGTCCTTTGGCCATTTCTCTGTTACTGCTACACTAAGCATCTGCTGTGGACCAAACAGCTTTACTCCACAATGTCCTTCCACCACAATGTTTCTGTCTTAGAACCAGCTGAGTATTGACTGACTCTCCTGAAACTGTGAATGAAATTAAATCTCTCCTATTTTAAGTTATAGGTATCAGGTATTGAGTGTCAGGAAAGCCCATTAATACAAAAGATTGGTGTGAGGAGTAGGGCCACTTTGTGACTGTACCTGCACAGTTACTAGTAGATGTTCTGATACTGCATATGGAGCTACATGACTTAGTATCTGCTTTGCTGGATTTCAGTCATATTTTGGTTCTATTTTCTGTCTTTTTTCTACCTTCACTGGAATAGGAATATTCACTCAGCCCTTACACCTTGGAATTATGTCATTGATTTTTAAATTTTTAATGAGGTTCAAGGCTCAGGCTTTGCCTTAAGTCTTAGAAGAGTGTGATAAGGATTTGGTCTTTTGAAAAATGCTGGAACTGTTAAGGCTTTAGTGAAATATTTATAATGTTTTTGGTTATATTCAAGATAGTTGTTATCATTTAAGGAAGAATTACGACCTTGTGTTTATTTGGGGGGTTAAATAGGGTTCAAGGAGATGTATTTTATATGATGTGATGTGACACAAATTGTGATGTGACAGTTAACCTTGATTATGTGAACTTTTGGAGCCACCCAGCGGAGCACATTTCTGTTGAGTCTGGGTCATCTCGGAAGTGTGACCTTGGGTACTCTATCTGGTCCCTTGCCCTTTCCTCCCTGTCACTGTTCCCTACTTTGGTTCTCAGTTGCCATAAACTAAGCAGCTTTGCTCAGTAAGTTTTCCTGCCATGATGTTTCTCTCTTTGAGCCAGCTGATCATGGGCTAAATCCTTTGAAACTGAGAGACAATTTACACCTCTACTTGTTTAAACTGGGACGGTTGAGTATTGTGTCCACAACAAGAAATTCAACTAACAATATAGTGATTTTTGCTTTTGAAGACTGTAGACCTAAGTTACGTATGAAATCATTAACTTAAAGTATAAACAGAATTATTTTTTAAAGTTATGAAATGTGGTACAATAGTGCATTAGTACTAATCTTCATATTTAGCATTAAAGGAGCACATTCTGATACAATGAGCTGTGGTGATGTAAATCTACAAAATCAGTCTAAATCTCCTGCAGCTCACTTTAGCCTTTGTGTGTTGTGAAACCACAGATATTTTGCTGTTGTTATTTATTTGTAAATAGTTTTACCTGAATATTAGGTTTATTTGACTTTGATTTCAAGTATAAATAAATATATTGTTTATAAATTATCAGCATCCAGAATTTGTTAATTTATGTTTAAAAATAACATTAGATCTTTTATAGTTTTTTTCTAAATAAAATGCTCTTTTGAAGTGAATATGAAAATGTCAACATTAGGGGCTCAATTTAATTTTAGGTCTCATGGAAAATACAAGCTCAAATTGCAACCTTTAGAAATCACATTCCATTAATGCATTACAAAACTGAGAAAGAATTAAAACCTAATTATTCATTAAATATTCACTATACTTCAGTGTTTTGATTAGCTTATGCTGATTTCCTGTAAATATAAAATAGCTTCAAATTTATATGAGTTCTGAGCCAGTGATATTGTGAATAATGTTTTCTGAGCATCATATGATATTGCAGACATTTTACTGACCCTCTATCCTTATGACAAAAAAAAAATGAGATCAGTCACTCAAAGAACTTACCAAATTGGCACAATATTTCATTTAGAGCTGGTAAATTTCACTTAAAAATGTCCTAAGTTCATAGATAGTCAAGTGCTTGGCTAATAAATATATTTCTGTTTTGGAAATCTTACTTGAAATATATTTCCGTTATTTAGACGACTAAAAGTAGCCTCTAAAACTCCTCTCCAATTTTTCTACTAAAATGTTAAATGGTTCTTTAAAAAAAATTTCCATGGAAATTTTGTGTTATATATTTTTGATTGTAAAATATCTCACATACACACACCTAGACACACACACTGCCATAGAATATTTGGGATTTATTCTGCAACCACTATGGGCCTAATGTAATATCTTCATCATATCTTTTCACATGAAAAATAAAAAAGTACTAGAACCCTTTGATTTAATAACACAAATTTGAGATAAAAAAACCAGTATATTTTCTATAGTTTTGGGTGGTCTCTAAGCAAAGCAGAAAGAGATACTGATACTGTCAATCACTGAATAAAGATTTAATAAAATGACAATTCTATAATTCATAAGGCAATATAAATAATGTAAATTTTGTTTACATTATGAGATGTGGAATAGAAACTTGGTAGGATGGATGAGAGGGTAAATCTACTTTCCCATTAAATACTTTTGTGCACATATTCTAGTAGTTTTCTATCAGAAAGGTGCTAAAACAGTTGGAAAGCCATCATTTTAATATTTGGTTTAGACTTGTTGCCTTAATGGAGCCAATATTTCAAAGGAAATTTTATGCTTAGACTCTCTTAGTAATTATGCTAATATACATTTTAATTTTGAACATTGGCACCTAGTTAAAGAGTTAGAAACCAAAGAAACAAAAGGAAAATTTGTTATTTGCATGTCTGCTATTGGCGCCTAACCACCTGCCAATAGCACCAGGCTGGAGACCAAGCCTTTAAAACATGAGATTGTTGGGGACATTTCATATCCAAAGTATAGCAGCATCCATGACTTCATCTATTTTGTGTGGTTTGCAGCAGTTTTCATTTTAGTATGCCAACTTATTTTATACTTAGACCTTTTGTACTTGAAAAGATCATTTTCCTCCAAAATTATCCTATGTTTTACTTCTTCACATTGCTCAGGTCTCAAATACTATGAACTCAGACTCTCTAGTCCACCTAAGGCATCCATCTACCATCTGCTGGCCTCTATATAAGGTACCTGATTCACTTGCTTTGTGCTATCAGTGGCTTGACAGTATAATCTTTTCAAGCTTTATGCATCAGTACTTTCTTTTTATGACTGAATAATATTCTAACATTTAGAGGTACCACATTTTATTTTTCAAATTCATCAGTTTATTGACAACACCTTTTGACTGTGATATTTAATGCATATTTGGTACAAAACTGTAGGTGGAGATTTGATTTCCTTTATCTTGAATAAATGATATATTTAGGGGTGAATTCCTAGATCATAAGGCAGCTATACCTGTGTGCAACTGTTCACTGTTTTGCAAAGTGATTATACCAATTTGCATTCCTAACAGCAGGATGTAAGGGGTTCAATTTTTCCTCATTCTCATTAATATTTACTAATAAAAAATTTTCCACATTCATATGAACACTTTCTAGTGTAGTATCTCTCTTTTTGATATAGACATCCTGTTCTATGTGAGAGCAACCAACAATTTGGATTATAAATAAAACTCTATTTATTCTAATGCAAGTCAGTTAAAGACCTAATATTAACAATACAATCTTACAGTTTTTACTGGATTTTTAAAAATTAATTCCATGAGTTTAAGAACTCATTTGGGAGGATGGAGATAGATATTTTGAGTTAATATTTTTTTCTTTATTTAATTACCAGAAAATTTCACTGGGCTACCATTATGGGTTGCATGTTTGAGTTCTTTCCTCTCAATTCTTATGTTAGACTCCCAATACAATGCTACTTAGAGATGGAGACTTTAAGTAGGCCATGAGACAGGAGCTCTTATGATGGGATGTGTCCCTGTAAGAAGAGATGTGAGCTTTCTCTTCTGGATTCTGTCTCTTTCTCTCCATGGCACATGAGAACATAACCAAAAATAAAAATTTGAAAAAAGACCCTCACCAGGAACTGAGTTGTCTACCAGATTGGTATTGATCTTGCACTCTGGATTAAGATAACTAAAATGAATTTATTGCCTAGAATAATAGCAGTTACGTAATGGTATCACTACAACTGTTTTGTATAACGTTACAATGAATCCCAATTTGGAAAGGCGAAATAAATCTAAAGATCTTGTTACAATCTAAAAAATATCAGCAAACTTAGGAAAAAAATGTGACTGGGGAAAGAATTATGTGTGTGTGTGTCTGGGAGCTCTTTCTATTGTAGAAATTATCTCTTCAAACAGGAAGAAATACATCAATTGTAACACATCCTACCCATTCCCTGATTGTACTCAATTGAATATGATAGTTGAAGGCATGGCAGAGACTTTCTATTGATAGACAATAAAAAGTAACTTCTTTCTTTCTCTGTTTCTCTCTTTCTCTCTTTCTTTCTTTCTTTCTTTCTTTCTTTCTTTCTTTCTTTCTTTCTTTCTTTCTTTCTTTTTTTTTTATGCCAGGACCGAAGATCGAACTCACAACCTTGTGCTTGCCAGGCAGACGCTTATGCCGCTGAGCTAAATCCTTGGCAATAAAGAGTAATTTCAACACTGTGGGAAGACAATAATCCAATGATCCTAGATTCAATTCTTTCATGATAACATAAAAAGAAATTTTATATCAGTAAATATTGATGGCAAATAAAAAGAATAATATCTAAGGAAAAAGTGAATAGATAATTCTTTCTTTTATACTTACTATGTACCAGATGGAGGTCATGAATTTCATTTTTATTAAGATGGCAAAGATTTCAAATGCTGGTGACATTCTATGATCAATTGAAACCAACTAATTGCCTTAAACTAATATATTTTCTATAGTGTGTACCTGCACTTAGTATTCCATTTCTATGATGATAATAGAGGTAACTTCTTGAGTGACACAATGTCCAGTGGCCAGAAAAATGTGTTTGCCACTATAGTTCAGTGTTGATTGATAATAGTAGACCACAAAGCAAACACAAGAAAATTTACATATTATTTATTTATCAACACCATTTATTATTTTAATCCAAAGAATTTGCACTATATTTAAAAATAGATCAGAATTTCCATACAATTGTGTTGCAAATAGAAGAGATATTTTGCTTTGTGAATCCATGTATTGAATCACTTCAAGGCATTTCTCCAACCTACATGTTCTGTTTCTTTTCTGTATCTACACTTGACTATAGACCAAAAGGCCGAGAAGCAATCTTTTCTGTATCTGACCTCTAGTGAGGTTATTCTATATGGTAGAAAAGAGAATCAAGAAGCGCCTAGCTGGCCAGTGTCCTCAAAGCAAGCATTCTTCAGTCACATGGGAATTTTGTAGACATGCCACTTGCTGTCTTATAAATGGTAGATCTATAATAAAGATTGGAAATACATATTGAGTTCAACATAATCCAAATCATTTCCTCATGTCTCAAAACGAGATTGGTGTTCTGAGAGTAGAACTGAACAGAAACAGAATAAAATTCCCAATGGTTTTGATAAGTGTAAAAATGTGTTGTTAAGTGTGACTGTGTCATTCTCTTCAATTCATTTATATAGTGTAGCTTAATCATTAAATTATCAGATATACTTTTCATTGTTCATGGAATATTTTATTGGAGCAAAATTTCACTTTTAGTGAACTTAAGAGTTAGAAAATTGTGTGAAATCATGAGCATAGTCCTTGAGCAATGTTGCTAAATTTAACAAATAATCTTTCTTGCTTCTGGATATTCCCAGAACTTGCTGCTGACTACTGCATTATTTTAAGAGTTGAAAACTAGACCAAGGATAGAAATAAGTAAATACAAACTCTGAGAGTCATGTTTTCCTGTCCTGTCCAGAAAGCAATGATCTAAGTTAATTGTCTTTTGTTTAAAATGAAAGTTAGGGTTTTACATGTTTCTCCCTTTAATGTATTTCAGATGTCACTCACATAACAAGACACATTCAATTGATGTTGCTTGCTCTACTAGGGTGAAAGGAAGGTGGAAACCTACAGATGAATGCATTTTTAAAAATCAGAACACAGACATTGACATTTACTTAGAATTGTGACTAAGATCTCACGCCCTATAGAGCCCTAAGGTTCTGCAGTATAACCCTTACAGAACCAGTTCTCTGACCTCTGCTTGAGCTGCAGGCCTCCCTTCCTTCCCTTCTTCCCTTCCGACTCTAGCATCATGCCTTCCTTAGCTCCTCTAGGACTCTGCACTTGACTCTCGACTTCACGCCAATGTAAACTTGGACCCCTAAACTGAGGCACCCTACCCCATGGCTAAGACTAAACACTGGTATTTAATAAAAAATGTAAGAAGCCAAGTAATAATGGATAGTGATTCAAAGACAATGTGTTATTTTCTGATCTAGGTGTGGGCTACATGAGTGTGTTCAATTTATTTATGTTTATTGGACTACCTAGTTAGAAGCTGTGAGCCTGTCACAATCCAATAAGTAGTACATAGATTTCAAATAAAGTTCTGTTTTAACTTAGTCATGGGCCATGACTTTTGAATGAGATGATCTGATTTTATATAGAGTCACCTTTTCATATTTGATACAATCAGAAAACAACCATTAAGTAGCTTTGCTCATGTAGAGCTTAGTGGGAACCCATGCTTCTCCAGGGAGATGTTCCTCTTTCTCCTCAGCTCAGGACTATGGTCTTTCATGGACTTAAAGCCTGGATCCTCAGTCTCTGCTTTACCTAAAGAGAGGAAGCAGTGATGTTTCT
The DNA here is from genome assembly GCA_004027455.1 of Hydrochoerus hydrochaeris. NCBI lineage: Eukaryota > Metazoa > Chordata > Mammalia > Rodentia > Hydrochaeridae > Hydrochoerus > Hydrochoerus hydrochaeris. Next base: position 23,409 of record PVLA01001338.1, read on the forward strand.
GCTCCCTGACCTCCCAGTCCTCACTCAGCTTTGTGGCAGTCTCTGTAATGACAAGTGGGTGATAACAGGGAAGTCAGGTTTTCAGGGTTATACACTGCAACTGGCCTCCTGGTTGTCTGCAATGCCTACTTTAGTATGTTATTTTCCTTTACTATGAAATACCTAAAGTATCTATTAAAGTGCTCCTTTTTCTCATAAAAAAGAGCAAAAGAGTAACCTTTATGATGACTTTTCCATACCATCATCAGCTAATGCACACTGTACCAACAATAGCAGTTTGCCTGCAAAGCTCACAGATATAAGCACATCACCAAGGGAGTGCTAGCACAAGTTTAGGAATCAGCACTCATGTTTTGTTTTACTTCTTTTGCTGCATGTGAGAACCTGTGTCTGTGTAGCGTCATGGATAAACCATTCTAGGAGGGACCTATCATAGGGTACAGTGCCTCAGACTTGGACAAGATTTTGCAAACTGTGTAGGTGGAAATTTGTTACTTAAAAGCATACATCTTGATGAAAACAACATTTGGTTATCTCTTTTTCACAATCTAAACTGAGACAGTTTTCCAGTTGCTACAACTATTAAACAAAAATAAATTACTCCGAGAAACAAAGAAAAAACAAAGAAAAAATTCAATTTGACAAACTCAAAATGCTAACTGTTCACTCGGAGCCTGTTTCCTTTAAACATTCTCTGCTGACTCAAGATCAGTTTTTGTGGAAATTGGGCTATGAGCTTGCACTGAAACGTGGGCTAATGAATTGCTCCCTCAAACACCTTCTTCCTTCTCCCCCCAAATGTGCCCACTGTTCTTTAGGAACCCATTCTCCATTCATCGTTGCTGCCTTTGTGTCCTCTGGCTTTGTCGGGCCTCCCAGGAACGCTGCTTCCAGGAATTGTGACTGCGTCCACTTTAGCCGGCTGACCCACAGCAGAGGTCAGTCTGCACCCTTCCAGGCCTACAGCCTCTCCCCACCTGGCTGGCCCAGAGAGCACCTCTTTCTGTGCTTGGTCAGTGGGCCTAAGGGAATGAGAATGCAGCTATTTCTTCTTTTGTCTTCATCTGATCCACCCCTAACACAGCTGTCAATTGTTTGCTTTGTAAATAAGTGTTTTTCAAGGCAAGATTTTGCGAAGTAGATACAGTGCTGTTAAATAAAACACTTTTATTTTTTTGGATGTGATCTCCGCTACCTGAAGAGCTCTGTTCAATATGAAGAGATTTAGGTTTTAGACATGGTCTAAAAACTGCTTATGACATCATACCTTGCTTGAATTCTTTCCAGTAACTAGCACTTGTGTTAGAGGTCAGAGGAGGAATACCGGAGGATACCTTCACTACAAGGAGGCTTAAGGCATTGTTCTCTCCTAACGTCTCAGGGTGAGGGGAGAGAAAGGAACCAAGTAACCTCCTTTTCTAGGAAATGGAGAATGTTTTCAGTAGCAAAACCAGGAGTGTCCCAGACTAATAGGAAAAATTGGTCATTCTCCCAGAGAGACTAATTTCCTATCTTAAAAACTTTCTCCAACCAGAGAGTCTGAAATCTTTGAAAATCTGCAATGGGAAGGATGCTATAACATAAATTTAAACTAACTGCCCAGTTACATGCATACAAAGGCTCCACTGACTTCTATAAAGAGCTCTGTAGACCACATGTTTTTTTAATTATGAGTACTCACCTTTGCCATTGTCTCCTAAAAGCAAACACAGACAATAGGCAAACTGTGTGTGTGGATGTGTTCCAATTATATTCATAAAACAGGTCATGTGCTAAATTTGGCTCACGAAATACGGTTTGCTAACCCTGAAACCAAAGCCCTCTTGTTCTAAACTTGCTTCTATAATCTCCATTTGTGTTCACATATACTTAGGCACATGGCAACTTGTATTATCATGTTTTATCAGGATTATCAATATTATTGCCATTACACCTCTTTATAGAGTTAGTAGCATAGGATTTTAAATCTACAAAGAAAACAGGGAAACATAAGACATACAGTTTCTACCTTAAAATACTGTACTGGTCCAATCCCCCTGGCCATTTTAGTTTTACTTCCTGTAGTCATCTTAAGTGTTTAGTGATATAAACATCTGCAAAGCAAGAGCTGTGAATTGCAGGAGGTTGTGCTTGTTTTAAACCACTCTGCAACCCATAGCACACCAGGGTTTTTAAACACATTTCTGTCACTGTGACCTCTTTCATGGAAGTACCCATAATTACCCTAAGAAATAGTTCCCAAGTCCAAGCTGCAGCCAAGCAGCATCTTGTGGCGCAAAGTCTGGTTATGTGCCATCTCCGTTCCCTCTCTGCTTCAGCCAGAGCCCCGGTAGCCCTGCTCCTTCCTTCCACCTGTCTAGTTCCCTTCTGCTATGTATCCTTGTCCCTATTTTAACTGTTTTTATTTTCTTTGTGTTACCCCAATACTGATCTTCCCATAAGACTGTCTTTCCATTGTTACTCCATCTGCATGATTTCCCCGAGATGGCCAAACCCCATGCTGTGAAGCCTCACATCACAAACAGTGCTTTTGTCTTATAGATATGTCACAGCTCTACTTTGATTTTATGTTTCATATCATAATTCTTAGAGATATCTCTGTCTTTCTATGTTGTAAAATATAGCAGGAGTGAATGTGCAAAGTTTTGCTCACAACTTTATCCTGAGTGTGCAACATAGCATCAGGTGCAGTGAACATCCAACCAACGAGCTAAAGGTAGGGCTATAAAATGAAGAAATGAATAAAATTTTAATTTGATAGAAATATGAAAACAAATACTTATGAAATGAATTCCCTTTTATATAATCAGTGCTAGGCTGAATTTTGAAAGAAGCAATTTTAATTTTCTATTTCCATGTAAACAGTAAAGAAATGTGTTGTAGGTATCACTGGGCAAGAATCTCTGCTCTTTAATTAGCATGCATATTAACACAGAAATAGTCATTAATATATGAAATGTTTCAGAACTATATAAGTTCCATTCTGATAATGTTTAGTGGTATAGAAAATAAACCAAAGCTTTTTTCACTGACATATGCTTTGCAAATCAAGACATCAACAGTCAGTTTCATTATTACAGCTTAATCTTGTTTTTCGTTGTTGGGACTGCTATTAGTGTTTCTCCTTGCCAATAAGGATGTTATGTAAAGTGTTGTTTTTCTATAATAGTGGTAAAATAGAAGTTGCTTCTTTATTCAATATGAAATAAGGGATTTATTATGGATCCATGAATCTCTGTGTGTGTGTGGACTCATGCATGTGTGTGTGTATGTGTGCGTGTGTGTGTGTGTGTGTGTGTGAATTAGTGGCAGTTTGTATTCAGAATACTGTGCTTTTCCATCCCAGATACTGTGGTGAAACAGGGTCAGCATGATGTGCACCCATCTGAATGAAAGTGCAGGGTTTCTGTGACCTCTTTCTGAAAATTCACCAGTGTTGCCTAAGGAATGGAGGTGTAAAATGATCAAAATAGCTAAGAGTTTTATTTGAATTACCTGAGCCAATTTTTTTAGTGTTCAAGGATCTCCTCAAGTACATGGCCACTGATCTAAAGTTACATCTAAGGAGCCAGGTGTACATTTTGTTCATTAGGCTGTTAAAAAATCAATCTGGGCCTGTGGTTCCCAAACTTAGCTGTACATTGAAACCACTGAGAAGCTTCAGCAACCACTTATGTTCAGATGCTGCTCTCCTGATTATCTAAATTTGTTTAGGATGTGACCTGTGCATTGAAAATTCTGAAAGCTGTTCAGTTAATTTTCCTATATAATAAAGATTAAAAACCATTGACACTGATAAATTCTAAGGACTTTGGATAAATCTAAAAGCCACAAGAACAACAAAAAAAAAATAAGCTACTTTCTTTAAGAAGCTAATTTTTTCTTTTCTTTCTTTTTTGTAGCTGCCATCAAGTCATGGTCCCCATGCTTGCAGCATCAGTATCACCTGCAAGCTGTCAGAAAATGAGATACTCAGTACCATCAAGACCTGTTGGAAGAGAATCTGCATTATAACATGGTCCTCCAGTATTTCAAATGACATTAAAGTTTGAGAAATGTATGTTTATAGCTGATTCATTTATTTGTTCCTTTGACCCTTCTGGGTTATTTTCCTGCTTGTTTGTCATGTACTCCTGTGTAGATGTTGGATATCCCTGGAAAGGGTGGCCAATACTTTTTATGAAAATATTTGACCATTTATTTTATGATTTTTAAATTAGCAACTTCAAAGTTAGAAGCTGACATGCTATACAGTCTGAGTTTCTTAAATATGGAAATATATTTCTAATTATGAAAAGATCCTTTCATATATAATTTTCAAAAAAAAAGTCTCCTGGTTTTTATCAGTCATTGTTCCCATGATGGCAAGTACTGGATTATATTTGAAACCAGCTTAGTGTGAATTTCAAATGCTGGTGCATTTTCCTGATTAAGGACATTTTAGGAATTCAGTGACTTTTTTCTGAAGACTGATGTTTTGAAGATGAAACATTTTTGAATGCCTCTAATATCTTATCTTATTTTGAACTTTCAACAAAGAACATTCTCTGATGGTTCAGGGTAAGCTAGGAAGAATATTTTTGGAGGTTACAGTTACTCTTTTTTAGTATAGGAGGCTTTGCATCTGAGTGGCCGATCTTTTTATTTAAGTTAATTCAATGGTAAAAACATTTTGATGCAGCTTAATCCAGCATTACAAATTATAGTTTTATGGACTTGATAAATTTTGAGTAGTTGTGTCACTCTGTTCTTGAATTCATTTCAGAGCAGTTTCTTGTATGCTGAACCAGCAGTTGTCATTAGTACTAATTTTCATTCAAGTTGACATTTTACCTATTGCATTCCTTTTCCTAGACCTTGCACTGTGACTGCTACATATTGTCAACTGACAGAAATAATATGTAACAAGTTTTCCTGCTATCGCTGCACTGACAAAAATTAATTAGTTGACAATCATGACCAATCATGTGGCATCAGGTTCCCAACCATGCACTTTCTCACATATCGTGATATTTGCAAGTTTGTTTTGTTACTTGGATTTTTTTTTCATGGAGTATCAGTGTAAACTACCCTATGCAATTCAAATTTTTCATGTATGATAAGGAAACACAGCACCTTTTGGGAAAAATAAACCATTTACTAGAAATAAGATATTTGTTCTGACACTCTCACAGTGCTATGTTGGACAAGATTGACTAGTCAGGATAGAAATGGGTCAAAGCTAAATTGTCTCATTAGAAGAGATTATCACATAAATGTATTAACTAATATTTCATTTCCAATTTTCTGTCATTTAAATGAAGGTGCATTTCCTAACTATGTTATGTTATGTGGAGGATAAAACTCATCTTTTTCAAGATTTGTGAGAAGTAGTGCTTATGCTATTCAGTTATTGTTACAATTTCCTCTTTCATCATTACTTGACTTTAAACCTAATTTTTAAATTTCCATCCATTATTCCCTAACTATTTTATCTGAATATTGGACTGGAGTTCCAGATTTTGATGATCAGTTGACTAAATCAGATTGTTACACTGTAGTTTTGAAAACAATTATGCTAGATTTCTCTACTCTAGGTTTCTGCTTATCTTGGAGAAAGAATTGGTCATAATCTGATGGTTACAGATTTTGGATCTCTGCTTGCCTCGAGTTAATGAGTAAAGCCCAATAGACGAAAGAATAATATGTAATCTGGGAATGTTTTCTTCCTTAGATGGGATTTAGCTGAGAGATCTTCATGCAGTGTTAGTGTAAACTACACTATACAGTTCATAGGGATTAAACAATAGGACCACTTGTGACGCCCAGCTGAGCTGAATCAGCATGGTCCTGGCTGCGGAAGGTCCAACTGACGATTGTTGCCAACAGTATAAAAGGAGAACTGGAGAAGAGGATGGTGTGCTCCTGATTCTCCTGGAGAACTTGTCTCATTGGCTTTCCTGATATGAACTTGACTGTTTTCACTGTTGGAGGAGCTTGGGGCTTGCTGCCACTGAGCACAGTTGTGAAACTCTTTGGGAGAGCTCCAGCCTTTACTTTGAGCATCACTTCCTGGCTCCCGTGTACATCCTCGGCCTTTTGGCACAGATCCTTCATCCGGCTGGCACAGACTTTAGCTTCCACCACTGGCCTTTGGGTCTTCCCAATGCAGATCCTTGATACATACTTGCATGAGATATTGTCTTGGGCTCTGGGCCTCTAACTGGACTTGTGGAGGGCAATGTTATGGGATCCAGACCCTCACTGGATTCTTTGGGCCTCTACTACATGGACAGGTCTCTTGCTCTCTTCTGCATTTGACTTTTTGGGTGACTATTTTAGAATAATTCTCTAAATTACATGTCCTATATTAAATATATTCCCTTGAAAGCCTTGACAACAACACTTACCCTGTAGGGAGATAAACCATTGTCTCTGGAGCCTGTTTTGGCCTCCTGAAATTGATCAACAATGTATTTGGTGGAAGGATGATCTCTGATGACTTTAAGTTTCATCATGATTTATTGAAAAATCATTACAAATTTGACTCACTAAATTCTTCCACTAAATCCTCAGTTTAGAGAGAAAAAACATTTCTAAATTGTATACATAGGGTGTCTTTTCCAGCTACCAGAGTCCTTGCTTATTTGTCCTGCCTCACTCTGGTCCAAGCAAATACTAGAAATAAGGGCAGTAATTTAGGATGTTCCTATTCAAATGGAGACCTATCTTCCTCCAAAGTCATATCTACTTCTTAGAAGTTGTTTCTGGAGGTCAGCATGGGAATAAGAACACTTACCATCACATTTACATTAAATTTTAGAGCAATTACCTCTTGACCACATCTTGATGTTTAGGTTAGAAACAACGGAAGCAACTTCATGTGCCTTATAGGAGCATGAGTGCTCAGAAGTACTGACCTAAAAATTTAAAGTACCTGAAGGCAACCCCGTTTTTAAAAATCTATTACTTGAGCATTTACTGTATGTCAGAGTCTGTCTTAGCCATCTTGCTATATTATTTTTAATCCTTACAGCAACTTTTCTGTATTTACTTGCTCTCCTTTGCACATGAAATTGAGGTTTAGGAAGGTTATATAACCAAAAGGTACTAGGTACCACATGGTGAAAATAGTATCTAACTTACAGACTGTCTGACTTCACAGACAAGCTCTCAGCCTCTGTATGAATCAGGAAGACCTAAGGCCTCTTGTAGGGCAGCATGTAAAAAGGAACCTATTTGAAAACCTTAAATCAAAATATTTCCAATGCGTATTACATTTCCCAGACCCTGATGATGACCTGTAGTGATTTCTAGTAACTCCAACTCTTCTAATATAACATTATTTGTAAGAAATGATCACTGCTCACAATGTCAAGTAACTTGAGAGTCTGACATTCATCCTTCCTCCCTTTCCATGTTCCTGGAATATTATACACCCAGATTCAATCTCCACACTAACCCAATCAGTACTGGCATGACTGTCCTAGTGATGGTTGGAATGCCATGAATCTGATTTTTCTTCAAAGCTCACCCTCCAAATTCTGTATGTCATGAAGACCTTTGATCCCATGCTTACATGACCTCAGATATCTGAATTCTGCCTCCACTTACTGTACTGTTCTGACCAATTAACTTTCGAACAAGTGATGGTTCTTCATATACTAACAGATTAATAAGATATCAAGGCAGCAGGAATGAAAAGTCGAATTACAATGAAAGTGAATTTTCTTGATGGAGGTATAGTTAAAACTAGTCAGTAAAGTTTACTGTGGTAACTCCATGCTTTCTTTGCAAGACTGGCTCAGAACCAAGAACAAAGTTGGCATACTTTCAGTCACTGTCCATGGATAATGGACTTTGGTAGTTCAAAGAATGGGTTAATGGAAAAATATTCCTGTGTGTGTGATTTCTCAGGTAGGCTGCTGAGCTGCAAATTAGAGGCTCTTCTGTAGTTTTAATTGAAGTAGAAATACACCCTATATACATAGACAACTGGAGGTTCACTTTTCTCTCATTTTATGGCAAAGGAGACAATATATTTTTAATGGCATTCTCCTATATACATGAAAGTGGTAGGTAATTGATTGTAGTTCTGTATCTGCCTGAACTTGGGCATAACCTCACATTTTTCAGCATCATACAAGAATCTTCTAGTGATTAATAGGTACAAGTATGTAAGATTAAAATTTCTTCCCATTCTTTTCTATTTCAGACTGATAATGTATATTTGGCTATATGCCTGGCTCTTTATTTCAGGTTCAATATTCCTTGGACTGACACCTCTTTTATATTCTGTTACTCAGTCTTTTTTTCGCTGCCAGCCTCCTGCCCACAGCATCCACACAGAAGATCTAAACATCTACACTGCTTCTCTCTCCCAATCACTAGGAGTTGTAATGAGAGACCTGGTAACCACAACATATGTCCTATAGAGTATATTTTATAGTAAAAACATCATTGACATCTTTCACAATATGACTAAAACCACTAGTGAAATGAAAGAGAAAAGAGATATTTCATAAATTTAGAGTGAAAGCAAATATAGGATTGAATATTAAAATTCATCCAGAGACAAAAATGATCAAGCTCAGAGTAAATGAGAAAGTGTTGATGGAAATTTCTAGTGTGTCTTCTTTGCTTCTTTTTATTGACTAAGAGTAACTATATGGTATGATCAATCTTCACCTAGAATAATCTTCTATTATATGTTTAGACACTTTCACTAGTAGTTCCAATCCTTCTCCTTCTGACTGCAATAGTTACTAAAGAAGGTATAAAAGGGGACAGCTCTAAAAGCTTTTAATTTCCCTTAGTATATCATTCTCTATTTTCACCAAGATTCCTACGACTGAATAGACCCCAGATTTTCTGCCCAAATCTTCTCTCTATGCAAGTGGTCCAAAAATGTCCATCTTGCTTAAGATTTACTTTCAGTGTTTCTTGTTTTCACAGATAGGAACAAAGGAAATAAAAGGAAGTATTCCTTTGAAGGCTTCAACAAATTTTATTAGAACTGGAAAGAGATGTTATCTTGATGATATTTCATGTTTCATCTATTTGGAATGAAATGGGAAATGAAAAAATATGCTTTTATGATCTGTCAGAAGTGCATACTTTTTTCATAATCTTGCTGACATGTGCTTTCAGTTTTAGTGGAAATAATTTAGAGTATTTGTATTTTGCTTGTGCATTGGATTGTATTTCTCACAATTAGACTCCAAATCACTCACATTGATTAGATCTTAGATTTAAATGTGACTACTTGCCTGAAAGAAGCACTATAAAAATTACACGACAGTTCCAAATATAATGATAATGGTTTACATAAACAAACATTTGTTGTATAGAAACTTATTTTAAAATATCTTTCAGTAAATAATTTTAAAACTAGTGTGAATATGTAATTATTTAAAGTACAGGAACTCAAGATTTTTGCTTCATTCTAACATTGTATTTGTAACCTATAAACAAATGCTTATGGAGATACAGCTCAGCAGCACAGCACTTATCTGGCAAGCATGAGGTCCCGAACTTGATTCCTGGTACAAAAATCAAAAACAAAAACAAATTCTAAGTTGACTTCAATCAGTCTAAGAAAGCTAAGCATGTCAGGCAAAGGCCACTCCTTAATTATTTCATTTTGATTGAATTATCCAAGAAACGGTGTGGTATCTTTAATCACAAAAGTCATCATTTTTATTAAGAAGCAAAGGATTGCAGAAACAAAATTGATCATGAAAATTTTTCTGTGGTAGTAACATTTTCTTAGAGATTGTGGTCACATCATACAAATTTCCAGTTTTTATTTTGGCATTGATGTGTTATTTGCCTGTGTCTTTGCTGATGCTATTCATTAGTTACATATTTGGCTATAATTGAGGCTGTTCAGATGAATTTTTGTTGTTTTTATTACTCATTTTTTTGTGAAAAGGAAAGTAGCTATAAAAGAAGTGAAAAAATGCAATGGATCTTAGTAACCTAATTTTATACATTTTTCTGTTCTTTTTGACTATTAGTATAATAGCAAAGTTAAAAATGCACCTAATTAAGCAGCAAAGGTAGATGAACGGGTAGAATAATTCAGCAGCTTTTGGTAGATGAATGGGTAAACTAGCATATCTAAATAATAGAATATTTTTCAGTGCTGAAAAGCAATAAACTATCAATCATAAAAAGACAAAGACATGGACAAATTTAAATACTTATTAATGAATGAAAAGAAGTCAATCTGAAGAGGCTACATCTGTGCGGCTCTACCTATATTGCAATGTAGAAAGAGAAAGTTATGCAGCAAATAAAAAGACCACCTGTTACTAGTAGTTGGGTAGAAGAAAGGATGAAGAGAAAGAAAACAGAGGATTTTAAAGCAACGAAACTGTTCTGTGTGATATTGTGCTGGTGGATACACAGCAATATACTCTTGTTAAACCTTTTAGAATGTACAACACCAAGGGTTAACCCTATGTACACTATGAACTTTTTTCTTTGTTATGTTCCAATCAATATAGATCCATTGATTTTATTAAATTACTTTTTGGTGGGACTATTGATAGTGAGGACGATGTGCTCATGTGGGATTAGGAGATAGATGGGGACTCACTAATTTTAGTTCAGTTTTGCTGAGGATTGCACTAAAAATAGAAGCCATTTAGAAGAAAAAGCTTCAACCAAATTGAATTGCGATAGTACATAGAAAGAGTGCGTAAAGTTACAGTGATGATATTTTTACATATAGTTATATGGATCTGTGACTTATGAAGGATTTTTTTCATTTGTGAATTTGTGGATGGATAAAGAGAAAAAAATACATTCCTCATGTAGTGTTATTTATATAAAATGCATACTATTTTGGAAAGCTGGTACACATAAAGAGTAAATATAACATTTAAAGCATTATTTTATAATTAATGTGCAAAATATATATATATATATATATATATATATATATATATAGTCTTGTTGTATCTGAAGAACTCATCTTTCCCAAAATAACTTATGCTTATTTTCCTGAAATATATATTTTTTTCACTTGATTTATCTGCAAAGTCCTTACAATATCAATGGCCAGTGTTTTTTGCAATTCAGTCATATAGTTTTGCTTAGTTAAATTTAAGGCTTTAAAGCATTCATTTAGAAAGCATGTATTTTGTCATCTTCAGTGCAGTTGCCTATACTCTCAGACTTGATACTATCAATCATAACATAATTTGAATAAAATCTGCCAATAAAAACCTGCAGTCCAACAAACCAGATTGAATTAAGATCAGTCATGGTAAAACAGTGTAAGTTATACAGAGCTTCAGATTAAGTTAATAGGAAATTAAGGATAATTACCATATTATATCCTGCTATTTTCAGGATAGCAGTCTGTGCCCTCAAATCTAGTACAAGTAGACAAACTGGAACAGAATATAATCCATCTAAACAGAGCAGTGTGAGTAATGTGGGTTTTAAATCCTGGTGCACTATTAACAATATCCTCTGCTTTCTTTTTTTAGACTATTCCTCCCCTTTCACTCCCACAGGGTGCTGCGCATTTTGGGTCCCACCAACACCTTCAGTTTTTAGATTGGGGGCAACCTGCTATTTACCTTGAAGACCTATAATGCCTTCTTCATCCTGTTCAGATCAGTTCTGTACTATGGTATTTCATGCGAATTCTCTCTATGTGAAGATATAGACATCTAGTAGGAAGAAAACAAAAGACAATATAATAGCTGGTGAAGATCTCTGATGGTCTTGCTTTGAAATTTATGTCTCTTACACTGCTTTTATGCATTCTATTTTGTTCTGCTTTGTTGTGTTTGATTTTACCCTCTTTAAAATAAAAAAATATCTATCAGTTGGGGGCTCTATACTTTGAACTTAAATTTGAAATTTTGGATGTCCTGAATTTTTATATATTCTTTGAATGTTAAATGTAAGTTATAAATCTGTTTGTACTTGGTCGGGTATGCAAAAAATTGTGTATTTCTCATGACTATGAATGCCAGTTATTTTGAATTCACTTCTTAAATACTTCTTATCTTTGAACTGTGAATGCATTCTTTGATATAATTAGCCAAGCTTCAATAAGAACAATATATTTGCATGTAACAGTGTAGAACAGCTTCTTTGGAAGGATGCACTGTCTAACTAATATCATTTCATTAACAATTTATTTTCCACATTCCTAATCCACAAGTGCATCCAAAATGATTAATCATTAACAATCATATTTTGGTGTGTCCTGAAGTGTTCCCTGGGTCTCAAAAATAGTAGTTGCCAATATAGAAATGTTACACAAGTATCTAAGAAATGCTGACATAAGCCGTATTTTAAAATATAATTTTTTGAGATCCTGTAAATTGCTAATGTGTAAAATTAATCTCCAATCCAGGAAAGTAGAGTGTATTTTATTATTTTTCTTTTTGCAATAATACCCCAGGGGATGACCCCATAGAACTCACATTGGAAAAAATTCATCTAGAAAATTAAAAGGATGAGTGGAGATGTCATACATTTTTGCATCTTTTCGAAATTATAATGAATTATCTCTGACAATTTTTTCTTCAATTCTGAGTAGTAAAATCTCAGAGACATTTCCTTTTCTAAATCCTAACAGAAGTGGAAATGTTTCTAAATCACTTTGTTTCAGATTGGTTCTTCATTTTGTAAATCATGAATCATAATATAAATCTAACCTGTGAAATAATATACTTATGTTTTTAAGTTTTTTTGTAAACACTGTCATTCAGCTGACAGTGAGTTTTAAAAATACATTTTCAATGATATACAGTAGTGATGTTCAATGATGTAACATATAATACGTGTAATGTATGTGACTAATGTGCACAATGACAAAGTAAAATAAATATTATTAATATTTCATATTATTAGTATATGTTTTAATCACTTTCTTTCATTGGGACAAATGTACTCAACACCACAACATAAAAGGCTGAGGTTTATTTTTGCTCATAGTCTGAGGCCAGGGTTACCTGGTTCCATCAGAAAAGGCACAGTAGAAAACACGGCGGAGGAAATCTGTTTAACTCACGAGAAGCAGACAGAAAAGTGGGTAGCTGAGGATGAGAATGTATCATTTCAACCCATGAACTTAGGATCCGTTTCCTACCAGACCCCAACACCTAACAAGTCATATATTTCTTCTCCTTGAACAAATCAATTTTCAGGCATATGAAACATTTAAGGACATTTTAGATATAAACCATAAGAGTACCGTCTTAAACAATAGCTATTAGTTTTTGAAATGCTGCCCAATTTAACAAAATGAATTTTCTTCTATGAAAAAGGAAAATTGGGTTTCTTATTTAAATAAGGACATTTAAATAAGTGACTGAAATATCTAGAAACTAATGATGTCTTTTATTATCATCAATACCAAGGTGAAGTGATGTAGGTATCCAATTATCTTGCTCTCTAGTGAAAAACTCTAAGTTTACAATTAGATTTTAGCTTGAAGAATTCCCAGAATGAAGTGTTTGCAGGAGTGTCTTGGGAAATTAGCTAAAAAATTTCAGTTTCTACATTTAGATATTCAGAATCAGTAGGTGCAAGATCTGGGCTGGAAATTAGTATTTTCACAGATTTTTAGAGGATTCTTTTGTAGAACTCTGTTGCTTTTTCTATGATCCTGTGCTTGGGGACCACTGATTTACAGCTATGAAAGTCTGAAGAGTCACAGGTGAGCAACATTTACCTGTGACTGAAGAATAAACCATAAATCCAGTGGACATGGACGTAGCTACAGGAAAGTTGCAATCTGTGTAGATCAGAAGTAAGCAATCACTTTACCAGAGCATAGCTCTTTATTTTTAGCCAAGCTCTCAGTTAACTAACTCAATATCCTAGAGATTAACAAGAAATTTTTCTTTGTCACTGGAATGTTGTGTTTAAATAAAAGTTGTATTATCTATTGTAAAATAAGAAATGACTAAACTGATTTGTAAAGTCTTGGCCTGTCAGTAATATAACTATATAAAATCTGAGAGCCTAAACCTAGGTAAAAACAAATCCTTTCAGACTTAGGGACTGCTCTGGAGGTGGACATTAGATTTTCTCCTGCGTAGGCCTGGTGGGGAAGAAAAGTTTCAGATCACTCATCCTCTCCTAATTCCAGACCTTCTGCTCTCTTCTAGGGTTCTATTGTGGGTCTCATTCCCTAAAAAGCAGATTACCAGACAAAGAAATTTGGAGAGAAATTATTTCTACTATTCTGGCATTTTTGTTAGTATTATCAATACACTTTATTCTAATCATTCCTGAAGCAAAACATGTGTATTTTTCTTTACTACTGCACAGGAGTGACAGAGGACAGTAAAATGGAATTAAAAGTGGCATATTTTATATTTGTTGAGATTTCATTTTTGCATTAGCCACAGGGTCAGATTACTGATCTTGAGTAACAAATCAAAACAAATTAGTTTTCCCTAGAATCTTCAGAGGCTTCTCTGGCTGTCTGTCATATTTTACACAGACACATTGCACTCAAAGGTGAACCTTCAAAGTCCTAGGGAAATTTAGTGCTCATCTTTGCTCTTCTCTTTTTCTTTCTCCACATCTACTGCTTAGTATTATTTTCCCAGGCCATTGCCATAAAATACTTTTCCATACAAACCTCTGCTTTGGAAATGTGTAACATAATTTTTAAAAAAGAGAGAGAGAGAGAAATCATGAAAGAGTTGGCCACTGAAATGTGTGAGGGTCTCACATTCATAATATGCAATTTATGCAATTATGAATATACAAATATGCAATTTCATCAACAAAACTTTAAAGTGAATGTGGAGGTATTTGACTTGTTTCTAAGTAACTTTACTACTTTTCCTTTCATTAACCATATTTGTTTTAATATTTAGATCTTTAGTCTATTTTTATTTTAGATTAGTGTATGGTGAGAGACATGGGTCTAGCTTTATGAACAAATCCCTGATCACATGGGAAATATTACAAAGAGTAAACAATTGGAATCTTACCTTACTAAAAAGCATTTGCACAGCAAAATAAGTCACCAACCAACTAAAGAGACAACCCACAGAGTGGGAAAAAATTGCCAACTATTTACCCAATGAAGGTCTCATATTTACAATACATAAATAACCCGTCTATCCCTCAAAATTTAAAGACTGAATAAAAAAATGGGCACCTGAAGTTAATAGATACTTCTCAGATAAAGAAGTAGAAATGACAAATAAATATATGAAAAGCATTCATTGTTACTTATTGGAGACCTCTGCATTGAGCTTCCCATCTCCTGAGAGCTGCTACAGTGCATAGCAAGAGAGAAACAGCAAGAGACAAGTATCAAGGGACCTGAGATGACTAGTTTTTCACAGGTAGTGAAAGGCCATAAGGCAGATAGAACCTCAGTATTTACTGACTGAGGAAAATTATGAGAACCACTTGGGATGTCTTGGAGGGCAGTGGTGATCTTAAACTAATGAGAATCTTAGCCTCTCTTTAGTTTTAGTAATCTTAGTCTAGTGGTCTTAGTCTTAGTCTGTCTTGGTTACTTTTTTCTCATTGTTGAAACAAAATACCTGGTACCCAAAAATTAGGGAAGAGAAGGTTTATTTATCTTACAGTTTTTTGGAGGTTTCAGTCCATACTCAGCTGGCTCCAAGACTGGATGGCATGGCTAAAGGGGCAGCCTTTCATGGCAGCTGCAAACAGCAAGAGCAAAAAGGGAAAAATGGGAAAATCATACCTCCTTTCCTCCACCATATTGTATGCTGGCGCCCCCACCCCCACCACTGGGACAGGTGCAACACTCACACCACTAATTCCAGCACTAGACATGCTGGACTCAGCTGCCTTCATGACTGCATGAAACTTTGGGAGGACCCTTAAACCGTAACAGTCTTTTAGTCTTAGTTTTAGTCTTAGTCTTAGTCATTGTCTTAGTCTTTGTTTTTGTCTCAGTAGTCTTAGTTTTAATGGTCTTGGTGTTAGTAGTCTTAGTCTTAGGCTTAGTCTTGATCTTAGAAAGTGGGAGAGGATGGGCCCCTCCTAATGAGATAATGGGAAATCTCAAAAGGGTAATATCAATAATCTCAAACTTCCAATTATCCCTTAAGGAAGTGTGTAAGACTAGCCATTGTGAATTTGTGGTTCCCCATATTTTCTCCTTTTTGTTTTTATAGTTGGAACTGTTGAAACAGTATAAGGGCTATGATGGCCATCATAGCAAAAAACATATACTCTGCAGTTTTTAGACCACCCTGTTGCATCATTAGTGTGCAAGCCTCCTGCATTTGCCTTCTTTAGTTGTCCCCATGGCATAGGCTTTGTACCCTATGTGGATCTCAGAACTTCTGGTATTGGGCTTTCATCTAGAGTCATCCTCAAGAAATCTTGTGCTGGAGGGCAGGATGGGAACAGGCTCCAACCCAGGGATGAGATGTTCCTCTCTCTATGGTCTGTTAATACACAAGCATACCTTCAACCCCACATTATTAATTGCACAGGGCCATTTCTCTTTCCTGTTTGAATGTCCTTCTATAGGACTTAAACCCTAGGCACACTTGTCAGATCTGTCATTTTGCCAATCAAGTTCTAATGGAGGGAATTTACTTTCTGTGTCCAGTTTTAAAAAATTTAAAGATAGCAAGATCTCATTGTTCATGTGCAGGTTACCATATTCCCCCTTTTTATTTTTGTAGGTGTACCTCCAGCCACAGTTGTCTTCTTCACTGATCTTTCCCTGTCTGACTCCCTACTATATTTCTAAACAACTTAGTTATCTATAATATTCCCCGCTCTGAAGATATTTTTCTAGCTTCAGTTAGTGGAGAATGAGTATAGTTTTCATCTAACTAATTTGAGCTGAGAAAAGCCAGTGTAGGGGCAGCCACAGTCAGGGACTTTCTCCAAAAAGCTAATCAAATGTGTCTCAAGCTGTGGTTTACCAGTTTTAAACTCTCTTTACAAGGCAATCTTGTGGGTCCCAGAGGAAGGATTCTAGTACATTTATCATAGTTTCCATTTGTATGATCACTTGGAATTTGATATTCTCTAGACTAGAATAACAAATTTTCTGAAAAATTAGAGCATGGATAATCAAATCATGAGCACTAGAATGGAAAATCTGGCTGGGGAAAGAACCAGGTCTAGAAACTATTCTTTAGAAACTGGAATAGTACTGCAACCTACTGGCTCTAAACCCTTCTACTAATAGAGGTTATATATAAGTCTGTGATTTTGTTATATGTTCAGTTTTACCTGTAGTAAGATGGAAAGTTTTGTGGCTTGAGAGGATAATTTTTTCTAAAGAATTTAAAGATTCTTGAGCTTTTGTACATTTTTATTGTAGTTTTTCTTGATTACTCTTAACAATGGTCAGCTGCTGGTGTGGCTCAAAACTATTTAGTGAGTGTATCACTTCATATATCTACCTTACCATTATGACATTATTTTGTATATTTTGGTTGTACTTTTCTGCTGGATGTTCAAGACCAAGTTAAAGTGAGACCTGTATTAATCAAATTAAGCTCTTGATACCAGTCAAGGTCCACTAAGTCTCCTCAGGTGTTTCTTTAGAACCATATATAGAGCCTCTCACCTTCTGTCAGTGTCAGTGCCTAAGGACTAAAAGGTTAATAAACTCAGACTAAAATTTACACATCTTTTCTTTGAAAGCTTCTGAATTGAATCTAGACCAGTTTTTTTAGAATATAGGCCAGGAAAAGGTGAAGGTCAGTTTTACTACAGAAGGGTCCCAAGGAGAGTGAACTCACCATTCTGGGGACTTGGTCCTGAAATTCAGCTGTCATGGAGGAGAGAATTGCCTTGGACCAAACACATGTAAACTGCATTATTTCTCAAGGACAAGCAGTGGAGAAGGGACATAATAATGACTCCAAGTATGGCACAATAACCAAATCCTAACCATTTCATGTGCAGAAAGACAATTAAGATTAGGAACTTTCCCAGGGTGGATCTCTTATCGTTAGTTCAACAGGACTCAAGACAAAATGATTGACTCAAAATGTGTTGCCAAAAAATAAAATGACACCAATTATCAAAGCACCTCCGTGGCTGTTTTTCAACCCTTTGAAAGAGAGAAGAAAATGAAAGTGTTTCAATTGAATTGCTTAGGTTGTACTTTCTAATATATGACTCTGAATCAAAGATTCTAAACTTCCAGCCTGCAAAAAATTGATCGTCTCCAGGGATAGACAGTGGTAGTTAAGAGTTCAGAATAAATCTCAGCCCTTGGTAAAAGAAATCTTCAAGACATTTTGGTTTCTCTATCCAGTCATCTCTACAAAGTGCTGGTGAGTCTCTACCTAAACCCACTCTGAAAATCTGCATCCTCTGGTTATATACTTAAGAAACACAGATTAAAGTCTGTACTCATTGTCTCTCATTAGAAGTCAATTTTTGATTTAAAAGTAACACTATATCTCTCTAATATAGTTGATACATGTAGTTTGTAGATCTAAAGACTTCAATGTACATATCAGGATCATCTGAAAATGCTCCTAGATCTTACCTGTTCTGTTTTAGCTCACAGAGAAAAGGATGCATAAAAAGAATTAATTCCAAAACTCCTCATTTACTTCCTATAAGAGATATTGTCCTTGAAAATCTTGGACAAGTCAGCTATGGGTGGATACAATCCTGTGGATGTTCCAACTATGGCTGACCTAAAAACACCACTCTCGAGACACAAATGGCAAGTAGGGAAAGCCTCAGACTTGGTAATAGTGGGTGAGGATATAATTAAGATTTTCTTGGAAACCTGAACTTTGGGTCCCAAAGGTCTAAGAAGACTAGCCTCAGGCTCTTAAAAGCCAGGAGTGTCTGATTTTCCTATGGTTTCATTTACATTTGAACACAAGTTATGATTATTTCTTCAGTACAAAGAAAGTCTGAACATAAGGTAATATTGACCATTTTCCCCTTTCTTATGGTACAATTCTAAATGTGAAATATCATCATAATCAATATTTTCCTTTAAATTAACAGTCATGCTTAAAGGAAGAAGCATTGCTGAGCCCTAAATCATTGCTTCCTCATTCTTTGATAGAAAGCTTAGGTGTCTCTTTTTTATTTGTTTGAACATTGATGATTTTAATATTTATACAATCTTATTTAAGAGACATAGATTCACCCACACAAGCTCAGTAACTTTTATTGGGTTTAACATAGTTTGAGTTAACATTGATTCCATGAGGTCCAGTGTAAAAAGTCCTTGTACTTACGCATTTCTCCAACCTCAGCCTTTCCCATAATTGGAACTACAGTTACATGCCACCATGCTTAGCTCAGCCAAGGGAAACAGGGAAGGGGAACCTGCTTTTCTGTTACACAGTTCTATTGCTATCTCATCCCAGTCACCATATTCCCTCTGGCACATGTCCTGTGTTGTCACTGCCTCCTCTGTTGCCACCACCCCTGAAGACAACTGAATTGCCATCTTCAACATGCCATATCAATCTCTAAGTATCTGGGGCATGGGCCAAGAAAAAGTCTCTCCATAAGCCTCCTTGGTATACAGAATTTGCTGTTCTATATCTGAAAGGCTTTCATATCAAAAAGGGGCTCCATTGTTACATTGGCTCTATCACCTTGTCTATTGCTATCAACCTGCTCGGTTGCCTGTTCCTGTAACTGCATATTGAAATAAGCTATTGATTAGGGGATAAGCAAGCACAAGTAAAATCATGTGGAGCAGTTGATGTTCTCTCACAGTTGAATCTATAGGGAATGGTACCTGAGCTGTATTATTTATGACACTCTGTTTTAATTCTTTAAGCAAAACCAAACACTCAATGTCCAAGGATAAGCTGATTTTGATTGTTAGGATCATTTCTAACCACCATTGTGAAACAATGGGGTCCAAGATCATCTCCTTGCATAGCTGTGCCTGTTGGTATTTAGATGTGCAAAGTTCAGAATGGTTCATCTTTAAACAGTCTGGAGGCACAGACTGAGGAGTTTATTTAAAAGTCTCACCCAGCTCTGGGTCTCCCCCAGGAACTAGAGACACAGTGGATGGCTTTTCTTTTTCTCTATGTTTTTCCCCTTGTTCATTCTAAGAACAAAACTGAGGATACTAGTATTTAACAGACCTAAAATAGATTTTATCAAGGTCCAAACTGAGAAGGTCTCAGAAAAACAATTTCTCCTCTACCATAAGATCGCTTTATTTTTTTTTCCTGACTTGTCCTGATTTTCAATGACCAAATTTCCTGCCTATGGAAACCAAAGATTGTAATTATTTCCAGGATTATTTTAGTAACACTGCTATCTGGCACTGTACACTTTGCCTTTTTTAAAAATAGATTTTAAAGGAAGAGATTTCAAAGAAAGAGATTTTGAAGAAAGAGATTACTCCTTGTTTTAATCCCAACAAAATTCTTACGTAGAAAGCACTAACTTCAGTTTCACACAACATATTTCTGGAATCATCAGATGAGATCCAAATACCACTAAAACACTCCTAGTAAATCCACCAGGCGGGCAAGAACACCATGGATTCAAGGCATGCTGGACCCCAGTTATCAGAGATCCCTTCAGTGAGCTTCCAATCTCCTGTAAGGTGTTACAGTGCATAGCAAGAGAGAAACAGCAAGAGACAAATAGTAAGCAATGAGTATGAGATATGGCTAATTTTTCATGGAAAATAAAAGACCATGAAGTAATCAGAACCTCATTTATTGATTGAAGAAAATGGTGAGGGGATTACTGGGTGACTCAGAGGGCAGTGGTAGCCATGCTCAGGAGGATATTATATTGATGAGGACCACTTTGAGTAACTCAGAGGGTGATAATCATCAGATTAATGAGAATGTTGCCCTGAAGAATCTTTAGTCTTAATAGTTTTAGTCTTAGCATCAGTCTTAGAGTCTAGTCTTAGTAGGTGGAAGAGGATGGCTCACCCCAATGAGATAATGGGGAACTTCAAAATGGTGATGCCAATCATTCCAAACTTCTGCTCAACCCTTAGAGTAGTATGTAAAACTAGCCATTGTGAATTTGTGGTCACCAAAAATTCACCAGTCATTAAAAAAATGCAAATTAAACAAAGCTGAGATTCCATCTCACTCCAGAAAGTTATTATCAAGAATTCAAACAATAACAAATGCTGGCAAGGATGTGGAGACAACTTCTCCACTGTTTGTGGGAATGTAGACTGTGAAATCACTGTGGAAATCAATGTGGGGGTACTCAAAAAACAAAACTAGAAGTTTCATTTGATCCAACTATTCCCTTTCTTGGTATCTTCCAAAAGAATTAAAAGCATCCTACCACAGATATATACATGCCCATATTCATAGCAGCACAGTTTATATTAGCGAAATCTTGAAAACGGTCCAAGTGCCAATAGACCTCTGCATAAATAAAGAAAACATGGATTCTTATTATACAAAATAGTGCTACTCAGCCATAAAGTAAGATAAACTTGAGGCATTTCTAGATAAATTGATGCACTCGGAGACCATACTTTTAAGTATTTGGTAAATTGGGCACACAAGTGTAAATATCGAACTGTGGGAAACTGAAAGTACAAATAAAGACTAAGATGTATAATAGATGTTGTGAGATAGGAAGAAAATGTTCAAATAGGAAAGGAAATTGGGACAGGAAGGGGGAAAGGAAGGAAAGGAAAAGAAAAATGGTCTCCTATCTTCTGCTTTTTTTTTCCAACATGTTGCAAAACAAAACAACAATAACAAAATCATTAAGGGATTTCTTATCTTATAAGGGCAGTGAGAAAATAATTCTTCTTTTACTGAAAGACTAATTTAATATGCTTCAATTATCTATTTATGTAATATAGTATGCTTTTCATTGTATGCATGAAATCCCACTTAAACCTAGGCTAAGTGAGCAGTCATAATCTTCCTTTTAAATATAAAATTTCCATATAATAGATAATCAAAACATTCCTCTATCATATACACTGTCTATGAAGTTATGGGTTTCTTGGTCTTCTGATCAGAAATTTTTGCTTTCTGCATACATGCTTTTTTTTGTCTACATCATGATACCTTTCAGTTAAATTGTAATGTGGTTGGTGTGAAAGCAAAAATAAATCTTTTGTTCATTAATGTTCATTAAATATTTTCTTTTACATTCAGCTTTGTGGCAGGTAATTTTGTAGAGCTACAAATGAAGATAATAAAGCTCTACCTCCAAGTAATTTACAAAGTAAGAGAAATCCCAACTACCTTTGATATCCTCCTGGTTATTACTTTTTCAAAATGTTGTTAGAATACCTGTCTCATTTGTCTTGGCCTGCCCCTTAAGTTTTTCAATTTGGCAGCAGTAAAGAAGCGTAGTAGTCAATTTGTCAGACATCTTGTCTTGTATAGAGAAGAACTCCAAATTCACTTACTTGAACACAACCAACACAAATAAGTTTATTACTCCCTTTAGGGTACAAAGCAAGCTGGGCTACTAGAAGAGGATGATGGAAAAAATGCTGTGTGTACGATTTAAGGGTGCTGTCTGTTTGTATCTGTAATATTATCTTCCACTTCTTCCCTTTAAAATGGCCTCTGAATGAAAAGAAAGAAAGATGCAGGACAGACTTTTATAGGGTTCGTTTTCATACACATAACAATGGTTAGAATGTTTGGCATGGGCCAAAATGCACATGGATTATTGGCTATGTTTCCAGAAGGAAGATGATTCTACCAATACATGACTTTGTCTTTTCTGATACAAGTGTTTTTTATTAATGTTACTTTATGTGCTTTGCTTAACACACAAAAATGTCCAAAGTCAGATTAAGAATTCATTTTCTAGACTATATAAGAGCATGGAAAACTCTTTGGCCTCCCATCTTCAAAAATTCCTATACTCTCACCCTCTCTGTTATCTCCCTAAATTCACTTAAAATTAATTTTTGGCTTAGTCTGCACACATGCAGACAGAATTTACATTTCAGGACAGCTTCCCACAATGTCATGGAATGTACCTTATGACACAATTTCATAAATATTTAGGGAATCTATTTTCATCTCTGTCTCAGAAAAAGGGAGACTTGTCTAAAGGTGACTGTTTAATTTTAATCCTTTTAAAATAATGTATGTTTCATATCTAGCTTATGCTGGCTTGGAATGTATAGCTTAGGTAAGGCAGGATAGGTCAATTAGTCTCTTTCCTATTAATGAGACAAAATATCTGACATCCACCACTTAAAGGACAGGTTGATTTTGGTTCATGGCCTCAGAAAGTTCCATTCATAATCAGTTGATTCCAAGACAGAAAAGGAATGGTAAAAGGCTTTGGTGGAGGAAAGCAGATCAGGAAACAGAGAAATATGAGGGAGGAACTTTAGACAAGAATACAGCCTTCCAGGTCACACCCTGAGTGACCTATCTTTTTTACATAAGTTCCCCTCCCAACAGCATATCCAACTGATGAACTCATCAATAGATTAATCCACTCATAAGCATAGCACCCTGTGATAAGTTAGCTTCCAAAGCCTCACTTTGGAACACCTGAGACTTTTGGGAGCCATTTTAGTCACAAACCACAATAGTAGAGAATTGAATGAACAGTCGATTCATTATTAGATATGAATCAAACAATATTATGACATTAATATAATTCTAAAACTGATACAGGTTACGATGGAAAATGCTAAGGCTTATGGAATGGACTGGTAGGTCCTATACTGCAGCTCTAGGATGTCTGAGAGCTAGTGAATGAGTGAGCATGGACCAAGGCTACAGCATTGGAGGCAAAAGCAGAGAGAATCTTCCTCTCTGTCCCATTGCATGGATAGATGTCTTAAGTACCTCCAACTGCTACCTCCAAAGAAGCTGCAGACCAGATCTTGTGGAATCATGGCTAGGTTTTCTATCAGTGTCTCAGGATAGAGAAAAATCATATAAACCCTTTCTAGAACCTCCAAGAAGAGGTGAAGTCATTCTCTCTCTATGAGTAAAAATCTTTTTTCTCCTGCAACTCTGATGATATTATGATCTATGTAAGAAAATTAAATCTTATTCAGATTAGACTTCTCTTTAGCTTTTTGACCACAACCCTCTGTAATATTTCTTTTTCTATTCATTCCAGTTAGTCAAGTGATACATTTCTCAAGATGTGAATGAGCAGAATGTAAACACAACTTTATTAGCATTCAACAATGAAATAAATGTAAAAACAAGTGAATCTAACTAAATGTTCATTTATATACCATGTAGTGCTTCAAACAATGAAGGAATAAATAAGTTCCAGAGTAAGTGCACCAGTCAAGTGGTCACAGGCTACATTTTATAGTCAGTAGAGAAAATTATAATAATCAAGACAGTGATAGCTAATTAGTGTGGGCTGGATAATTATTGAAGCCAACTGCACATCAAGAATAGTCTAGCAATTTGAATAATTACTTTTATTTTTTGTTTTAGTTGCAGAAAATGTAATCTTATTACAAATAATAATAGCCAAAATAATACATTAATTTTTCTGAACTTTGAAATATAAGAAAACAATTTTCTAGATGGCATATGAAATTTAAACCCAGTGATGTTAAAATGGATATTAATGACATAATCAAAGCCAAGTCTTTTATCTAAATAAAATACTTTAATTGATGTTTGAAGTGTAAATAGAGTATAATTCATAAATTCAATTTGGTCCCTACTTTAATACTAACTCACATTATGTCTCTATCCTAGCCATTAGTATGGTAAAAATATATCCAACAATTTTTGTTTGCTTGTTCAGTGGTTTTTGTTTTTGTTTTTTATGTTAATTCTTGAAAATAATAAATAATTTTCTGAACTATTCTGCTCAGCAGAAACACTGTGACCCACACATGATGTCATGCTTTCAAAGATTTCAAAACAAATATTTCTATGAAACAAATGCAATAGCAAATGTAGGACATTAGAAAGTCTGCTTCAAACCAAGTGTGATGTCACATGCCTGTAATTCCAGAACTTGCAAGGCTGAGGCAGGAGGATTTCTGTGAGTTTGGGCTACACAGTGAGTCTAGCCTGGGCTACACAGTGAGTCCAAGGCCAGCCTGGACTACAAAGTGAGACCCTGTCTCAAAACAAAATAAAACAAAAACAACAGCAAAAAAGAAACCCTTCTTCATTCACTATGAGTAAAACATGAGTAAACTATTCATCAAGAGTTTTGGGAAAAAAATATTTCCTCTGTAATGAATGACATTTTGTATCAAAACATGAGACCTTTTCTTGTATCTGGGACATCATCTTGTATCTAGGAACTTCTTTAATGGTACCACATATAAAGAATTTAATGCTTGTCACTTCCAAAGAATGTTTTACAAAATAAAACTGTATACTGTAAATAACAGAAAACACAACTAAAGGTGACACTAACAGTATGTATGATTGGCTTATCTAGTTAAGCCACAGAAAGGCAAGACACCAGTATGACTTGTTCAACATATTTGCAGGGGAGATGCCCCATTTTTATGTTTATTTTTCTGTGTTCATAAGACAAAGGGCTGGGTTGGACCCCACCCAGCAACTCCAAGTGGCCTGGAGCTGTTTGCACTCTGCATCGGGAGCCTGCGTAGTGATCACCACCCAGACATGCAGCCTCTGCCTGTCACTTGGAGTCTGGTAGGGCCCTACCCAGCATCCCCCATCACCAGAGGACCTCCAGAATGGTCCCTCAGGGCCGAGTTGGGGACCAGCAAGTGACCCCAAGTGGCCCGGAGCCACCTGCACTCCACATTGTGAGCCAAAACCTGCACAGGTTTTTCCATCCAGCCATGCACATTGCTCGGAGCTGGGTAAGGCCCTGTTCAGAATCCCCCATCACCAGAAGACTTTCAGAAAAGTCCCTTGTTGCCTATTTGGTCCCACTCAATGACCCTAAGTGGCCAAGAGCTGCCTGTGCTTCATGTTGTGAGCCAAAAGCCTGTACAAAAATCTCCATCCAACCATGTAGTCTCATCACATAGTTTGGAGCCTAGTAGGGCCCTGCCCAGAATCCCTAATCATGGAAGAACATTTGGGAAGGTCCCTCTAGGGCTTCCTGAGCCCTGCACAGGGACACCAAGTGGCCCAGAGCTACCTGCACACTGTGTCACAAGTGGAAAGCCCACACAGTAATCTCCATCCAGTCGTGCAGTCTCCACAGGTTATTGGGAACCTGGAAGCTGCTTGCAGGTGACTCGAAGTGGCCTGGAACTGCCCGGCAAGGCCTGACTAATGACCTTCGCTAAACTGAGGAAAATCCCTGCCATCTGGACAGATATTCTCAACCCAAAAACCGACTGAAACCTTGCATTCAGCTTCCCTAGGGGAATATAGTAAAATGACAAAACAAAACAGAAATGTAAATCTCAAACCCCCAGCCCATCCCAGACAAGACTAGAAGACATGGACATAGTAGAAAAGATCAGCCATACACCTGAAACTCCTAAAATGATAGTAACTGAAATAAAGAAAAAACTCCAGGAAGCTGTAAGCAACTCAGATAAGAAATAATCTCTCAAATAAACAAGAAATGATAAGCATAATAAAAGAAATGCTGAACACACTTAAAGAGTACATAGTTAAGAAAATTGAGGAACACTGTGAAAAGATAGAAACCTTGAATGAACAAACAATATAAGAAACAAACAGAAAGAATGAGACATAGTCAAAGAGATAAGCAGGAAATAAAAATTCCACTGAAAATTGGAAAAACTGCCTCAGTGAATATGAAGATAGACTTTCAGACCTCAAAGACAAGATTTCAGCTAGTGAACAGGAAAGGAAAGACCTTTTAAAAATAACAAGGAATCATGAAATAACAATTCAACAGTTGCAAGATGGTACAAAGAAAAACAAAATAAGATTTATAGATGTAAATGAAAAAGTGACAACACAAATGATATCAAAAGACTATTTACAAAAGTAATAGCTGAAAATTTCCCAAACATGAGAATGAAACTCACATACAGATAAGTCAAACATAGAGAACTCCAAATAGCCATAACCAAAATAAAACTATACTCAGACATATAATAATCAGCATCCCAGAAATCCAACATAAGGACAGAATATTAAAAGCTGTTAGAGAGAAGAGACAGATCACCTATAAAGGGAAGCCCATCAGAATCACAGCAGACTTCTCAGCACAAATAATGAGGTCAACAAGTGCATGAAGTAAAGTATTTCATATCCTAAGGAAAATGACCTTCAACCCAGATTGATGTACCCTGCAAAACTGTCCTTCAAGATGGATGGAGAAATAAGATACTTCCATGACAAAGAACAGCTGAAGAACTTCATGGCCACAAAACCAACCCTGTAAAGAATACTGAAAGGTATTCTAGATAGACAAAAAAATAACTATGACTTCAAGAACACCAACAGAAAGAAACCACCAAGCAGTGCAAAAAAACAGAGGATAAAGGTAAAGAACCAACAGCAGAAAGATAGCATGAAAAAAAACAAACCAATATATATCAGTTATAATAATGTAAATGGCCTCAATTCATCTATTAAAAGAAACAGACTGGCAGAATTAATTAAGAAATGACATCCAGCCATATGCTGTATGCAAGAAACCCACCTAACATGAAAGGCAACTTATACACTGAAAGTCAAAGGATGGGAAAAATATTTCATGCAACAGGAGGCCCCCAAAAAACTTTTCTGTTTATAGACAATGTGAAATTCAAACCAAGAATGATCAAAAGAGATAAAGTAGGTCATTTTATACTAGTTAAGGAAAAACTTCAAGAAGAAGAGAGAGCAATCTTAAATCTATATCCATCAGGTTGGGAGAACCCAACTATATAAAGCACATATTAACAGAAATGAAAAATAAAATAAACAATAGTACAATTATAATGGGAGTCATTAACACCTCATTGACACAAAGAGACAGATCAAGTAGACAGAAAATCAGCAAACAAATAACAACTGAATCACACCTGTGAACAAATGGACTTAGTGAATATGTACAGAGTGTTCCAGCCAACATCAGAATATACATTCTTCTCATCTGCACATGGAATATTCTCTTAAACAGACCATATACTAGCACATAAAACATACTTAACTAAATTCAAAAGAATAACAATTATCCCATGCATGGTATCTGATTATAGTGCCTTGAAACTAGAAATTAATGACAAAAGAAACTGCAAAAACTCCAGAAACACATGGAAATTAAATAACACACTACTGAGCAATCAGTGGCTCACAGAGGAAATTAAAGAAGAAACTAAAAAATATCTACAAGCAAATGAAAATACAGATACATCTTAGCAGAACCTGTAGGATGCAATGAAAGCAGTCCTCAGAGAAAATCTATTGCAGTGAATTCCCACATCAGGAAAACAGAATGAACACAAATAAACAACCAGATGCTACACCTCAAATATCTAGAAAAAGAAGAGCAAGTCAAAGCCAAAACCAAAAAAAGGGAGGAAATTGTAAATATCAGAGCAAAAATCAATGCAATAGAGACTAAAAAAAAAAAAATTGAAAGAATCAATGAATCAAAAAGTTAGTTCTTTGAAAGAATAAATAAAATTGATAAGCCCCTGACCAACCATATTAAAAAAAGGAAAGAAAAAATTCAAATTCATGTGATAAGGAATGAAAAGGGTGAAATCACAACAGACTCTGCAGAAATACAGAAGATTATCAGTACCTACTTTGAAAACCTCTATTCTTATAGGTTTGATAACATGGAACAAATAGACCAATTCCAGAAACATATGAATTACCAAAGCTGGATCAAAAAGATGTGAAACTGCTGAATAACCCAATTTCAGTTAATGAAATTGAAAATATAATTAAAACCTTACCAACAAAGAAAAGCCCAGGTCCTGATGGATTCACTGAATTCTACAAGAAATTCAAGGAGGACTTAATTCCAATACTCCTCAAACTCTTCCATGAAATTGCAAGGGAAGCAATTCTCCCTAACTCATTTCTGGAAGCAAGTGTTACCCTAATACCAAAACCAGAGAAAGATTATAAAAGAGAACCACAGGCCAATCTCCCTAATGAACATAGATGCAAAATTTCTCAATAAAATACTGGCAAACAGAATGCAGTATCATCAAGAACATTTTTACACCATGACCAAGTGGGATTCATCCCAGGAATGCAGGGATGGTTCAACATACAAAAATCAAAAAAGTGTAATTCACCATATCAATAGAGCCAAAAATAAGAATCATATGATCATTTCTATTGATGCAGAAAAAGCTTTTGATAAGGGTCAGCAGTCATTCATTATAAGAACCCTACATAAAATCAGAATATATGCTCTTTACCTCAATCTGATAAAACCATCTATGATAACCTAACAGCCAGCATCATATGAAATGGTCAAAAATGGAAATCTTTCACTTTAAAATCAGCAACAAGACAAGGATGTCCATTATCACCATTCCTATCCAATATAGTGCTGGAAATACGAGCCAGAGCAATTAGACAAGAGAGAGAAACAAAAGGAGTAAAGACAGGAAAAGAAGTTAAATTATTATTATTTGCAAGGTACATGATACTCTACATAGCTGAAAACCCCCCAACACTCCATTGAAAGACTTCTAGGTATAATAACTAAATTCAGTAATGTAGCTGGATTGAAAGTCAAAAATCGTACTCAAAAATCAATAGCATTCCTCTACACAAACAACAAAATCATTGAAAGGGAAATAAGAAAAGCACACCCTTCACTATAGCATTCAAAAAAATGAAATACTTAGGAATCAACCTAACAAAGCAAGTAAAAGTTCTATTCAGTGAAAATTACAGTACTCTGAAAAAAGACATTGAAGAGGATCTCAGAAAATGGAAAGATATTCCTTGTTCATGGATAGAAAAACAAATACTGTGAAAATGGCCATTCTCCCAAGTTTGTTATACAAATTTGTTACAATTTTTTAATGCAATTCTGATCAAAATATCACTAGCATACCTCACAGAACTAGAGAAATCCTTCCTAAAATTCTTCTGGAACCAGAAGAGACATAAAATAGCAAAGACAGTTCTGAGCAACAAAGGCTAAGCAGGAGCCATCACAATCCTTGACTTGAAATTACACTACAAAGCTACTGTAATAAAATCAGCATGGTACTGGAATAAAAACAGATTTGAAGATCAATGGGATAGATTAGAAGATACAACTGCAAACACACTCAGCCACCTTATCTTTGACAAAAGGGGCCAAATATGTTCAGTGAAATAAGTGGTGCTGGAAAAACTGGTTTTCCATGTCCCGAAGACTAAAACTAAACCCACGCCTATTACCATGCACTAAACTAAAGTCAAAATGGGTCAGTGATATAATTATTAAAACAGAAACACTAAATCTGCCTCAAGACAAAGTAGGTAAAAAACAAAAACAAAAACAAAAAAAAACATGGGGTTTGGAATAGAATTCATGAACAAAAATCAAACTGCATGGGAAATACTTCCCAAAATCAATAACTGGGATCTCATCTTATGAAATTTTTTTTATATGTCAAAAAGAAATCTCCAACAGAATGAAAAAACCCATGAATTGGGAAAAAAATCTTAGTCAACTGTCCCTCAGACAAAGAAGTTCTATCTAGAACATATAAAAAATAATTAAAAAATTGGACCCCAAAGTTCACAGACCCAATCCAAAAATTGGCATCTGAGATTAATGAATACACATTTCTCAGATGAAGAACTATAAATGACAAATAAATACATGAAAAAATGTTCAGCATCATTGGTCATTAGAGAAATACAAATTAAAACCACACTGGATTCCATCTCACTCCAGAAAGGCTGGCCAGGATAAAGAAAAACAATAACAAATGCTGGAGAGGGTGCCGGGTGAAAGGAACATTTCTGCACTGTTGGTGGGAGTGTAGACTAGTGTAATCATTGTGGAAATCAGTGTTGAAGGTCCTAAAAAGGCTAGGATTACAAGTTCCATCTGACTCAACCATTCTACTTCTGGGCATATTCCCAGAAGAATTGAAAACATCATATCACAGTGATTTATATGCACCCATGTTTATAGCAGCACAATTTGGAATCACCAGATTTTGGAAACAACCTAAATGCCCATCAACTGAGGAATGACTATAAAAGGTGTGGTACTTTGATATAGTGGAGTACTACACAACTATAAAAAAGATCACATTGAGACTTTTTTATAGTAAGTAAATGAATGCAACTTGAGACCAATTATAAATGAAATCAATCAAAATCATGTGTGTAAATACCATATTGTCTCCCTTGTGTAAGAAACAGTAAGAGTATATACATAATCCTCAATAAATACTGTGAAATGGTAAGAATCTGCTCAAAATAACTCAGCAAAAAGGATAAAAGAACAAAGGGAAAAGAAATAAGGTATAAATTTGTATATACACATTTTAGATAGGTAAGATAATTGTACTAATTCTATTAGTGCTTGGAACAAAACAGTTAACATTCATAGGATTGGATCAATTCTGCATGTTTGTGTCTGGTAATCTGAAGAATTCTTGTGAAGATCACTATGTAAAATAACATTCTTATTTATGTTCCTACCACCTTATTTTGAAGGCCTGTATTCTCATTGTTTTGGGTTCTTTGCTATTGTTATTTATGTGTCTTTTTTGTTTCTTATTTTTCTAGTAATTTGGTTTTTTTGTTTTGTTTTGTTTTGTTTTCCCTCTAATACAAAAGGGTAGATATACATACAGAGGTTTATCCATTCCTAGAACTTTTCCTAAACAGTTTATGGGAATTGATTGTATTAAACGTGATATGAACAGCTACTTGGAAGAAAAAGAGACATTATGGTAACCATTGCTAATTTCCTATCATCATGCTGTGAAGTCCAATAATACTTTATTCTTTGTTTAGAGTGGTTTTAGTCTGTTTAATATTATTCAATTTCAATATATATGAAGGTATGGACAACTATTTTGAAGAGAACAAGAGACATTATGATAGACATTGTTGATTTTCCTATTGTCTGGTTTTGCAAACCTGCAGTGCTTTCATTCTTCTATTTTGATCAGTTTTATACTATTTGTCTTGTTTGAATTCTTAATGTGTAAAGATATAGACAACTATTTCAAAGAAAACAGGAGACATGGTAGCCACTGTTGTTCTCCTATAGTTTTGCTTTGAAATCCTGTGTCACTTCCATTATTTTGTTGTGATCTGCTTTGTTCTCTTTTGTCATGCTTTGTTTTATGCTCTTCAAAATAAAAAAAGACAAAGTGCTGGCTTTGTATTTAGATTCATTGGAAGAGGAAGGAAGTTTAATTTTCCCCAATCATAGTATGACTTCTGTGTGTTATTCTGTTTGGGCCAACTTAAGAAACTGACTTAAACTTAGTTTAAGATGCATTATTCACCTGTCAGTTAATATGAATGGTAATCAGGTAATCTGAGTACAGTGTAATTATGTAATCACTTGTTACACAGAACAATGTGTGTGTGTGTGTGTGTGTGTGTCTGTGTTTATGCATAGGGAAGATGTCAAAGATGCAAACACAGTGTCCATGATCTTTTCTTACTAGTATTGAATTTGATACATTCCATTCTTAGTATATAATAGCTTACACTCTGTCCATAATGTGAAAAGTAATTTTACTATTGTACATACTAATTAGGAAAACAGAATCAATAAAAATACATGTATAATTATGCCATGGGGTTTGTGAGTTAGACTTATAGGATCAGAGATGCAGAGTCCACAAGGCCATTTTGCAGAGTCCACTGCAGGCAAATCTGTAATGGTCCTTTGCATGCTGAAGACCTAGAGCATCTAGTAGCTACTCAGCTCAACAAGATCAATGATACAGCACAAAAGGGATTAAAGATGTAGTACGAGTCCAAGGTTGAAAAGCTGGAAGCCTGCTAAAGAATCCCTAGTGTAAGTCTACATTGAAAGGCTGAAGAGACTGGAAACCCAGCTGCAAAGGTAGCTGTTTTAAGAGACACATTCAAGAAGTTTGGAGCTCTTCAAAACAGGCAGACTTCCTTGTTTTCATTGTTTATTCCATTCAGGCTACAGAGAATGATTTCCTCCACATCTGAGATGGGCCTTCTAGTCACCTGCCTCAGTTTGCTGGTTTACAGGCCAATTATTTCCATAAACACACTCAGGACTATGCTTTTCTAATCTGTTAGACATTTATTAATCTAGTAAATTGACATATCATAATTATGCCCATCAACCAAGGAATGGATAAAAAAGGTGTGTTTTTTTTATACAATAGGATACTAATTAGCCATGTAGAAGGGTAAACTTGAAACCTTCATAGGCAAATGGATACAACTTGAGACCATACTCATAAGTGAAATAAATCAGACCCCCATGTGTAAACATCCTGTCATCCTGCTAGTGAGTGTGAGAAACTGAATAAATATATAAGATCCAAAATGTGCAATAGATATTGTGAAGTGGAAAGAAACTTTTCAAAAGAAAAGACAAGCTCTGATGGGGGAAAGAGGGAAGGAAAGAAGGGAAAAAGAAAAAATATGTTCACACACAAGATAGTTAAGATAGGTGCACAGCTAGTTTCTCCCAGTTCATTGAAAAGAAAGGTTTGTGCTAGCATTGTTTGGACAAGGCGTCACGCCTGTATCTTGTACTCTGAATAACTACTATGAAGATAACAATACACAATGTATTAACTATTGTAACTCTCTTACTAATCTATTTTGCAACTATTTTATTCTTTATATTTTTTCTCTTCAAAATTAAAAAAAGAAAGAAAAGATTAAGTGTCACAACTGTAAATTCTGATCTCTGTAGAAGCACTAAATTAAACTGTTATTTACTCACTTGCACGTCCTTACTCATTTGCACGATGCATGCTTTCTGAGGTTTTCAGCTAAAACTGATACCATGACAACAAAAGTACACGTACTTCTTTTTAATAAAATTTTAAAAATTAAAAAGTCAGTGTTTGTATGAAGATTTGTGAAGTTTTGCAGCATATGCTTTTATTACCCAAAGAATGAGAGCAAAAAGAGCCAGGAAAATTTGATGCTTGAAAAGGACATCTGTCCTAATACTAAAATTATGTAATGTACCAGGCATGGGGACACATACCTGCAATCCCACCACTCCGGAGGCTAAGGCAAGAGGATCACTGTGAGTTTGAAACCAGCCTGGGCTACAAAGTGAGTTCAATACCAGCCTGAACTGTGTAGTTAAACCTTGTCTCAAAACAAAAGAAAACAAAGCAAAAATTATGTCAGATTCTCAATGTATGTTTTGGAATTACTTTTATATAGCCTGGAAAATTCAATAAAAGCTTGTGAAAAATTATTAAAATTACAAAGCTTGATTCTTATTTAAGGTTTTGCAACACACAAAGAATAGAAGATTAGACAGGAAAGTAGTATCTATTGGAAAAACAAATTTAGGATACACAGTAACCATGAGGAAAACATTAATGTGCCATTGCCACACTGATTCAAGACATTCTTAAAGTAGTAACATTTTTATAAGAATTACATGAAAGCCCAGAGAGACAACATTCTTTGGAGCAGTTAAAAATACATGAATCAATTTTCTTTGTGGTCTTTTATGTGTGCCTTTTAGGTATTTGCACCTAGTGAATTTAAATACACTTACTTGTCAGTTGATAAAGATAAAATGCTCAGAGGGTTTGGAGATTCAGAAAACACACATTCTATGAACAAAAATTAGTAAATATGTAGAAAAGACACAATAAAACACAGTATTTACAAAGAAATAAAATCTATGTAACAAATTAATTATAACAAATGATGATATAGAGAGATTATTATGGCAACATAAAGACACTCAATATTTTATCTAAATTGACAAATTTAATCTTATTTCTAAGCAAAACACACCAATAAAAGACAAAAGATTAGCAACAAAAATCAGAATTTGAATCGTGGTAATACGATTGAAGAGTGATAATTAAAGGAGAATAGTAGCATGCATTGTCATATATAAATACAAGAGAATGGGGAAAAGAATGGAAGAATGACAAAAGAAAAGTAAGTTGAGAGGAACAGAAAGAAAGAAAGAAAGAAAGACAAAAAAGAAAAAGAAAGATGAAAAAAGAAAAAAAAACAAGAAAGAAAAGCAGAAAAGAAGGAAGGAAGCGAAAGAAAGGAAGGACATGTTTGCATTTCATGACAGTAACTAGTCCTCGCAGTAATCAGCTTGTAGTGGTTAAGTTTCCCTGTGTCCATTGGATTGGCTTGGGGACTAGTAAAACGCACTTCTGGGTCCATCTGGGAGGGTCACGGGGGTGTGATTGTTATACTACAAAAGACGATTTCTGGATCTTCGTTGCTAGCATTGCTCTCCTGCTCTACTTTCCTTACACATCCCTATTTCACCATGACTTTCTGCCTTTGAGTCAGCTGACCAAGAATGAATCCCTTGAAAGCTAATTAAACCACTCTTCCTTGAAGTTGTGGGTGTCAGGTATTGAGTCCCAGTGACAGGAAAGCTGACTAATACAAACTTATATATAGAAAAGCATTATTTTGGCTCACAGCTTTGGAAGTATCGTCCATGATGTGTTGGCCTGTTGTTCTTGGGCCGTGGTGAGGCAGCATATCATTACCACAGTGCCTGGCTAAATCATTAACCTTATGACCAGGATTTGAAAGCTAGACTACGAAAGACTCACTGCCATTACCCTCTTCAAGGGCATAACCAAGGGCCCAAATCCTCTCACCAGACACAAATCAGAGGTTCTATCACTTCCCAGGAGCACTATGCTGGGGGAAAAGACTTTAACGCTTGGGCCTTTCAGAGATCAATCAGTTTACAACTGTAAAAGGGAGGAACAACAACTACAAAAAAAAAAAAAAAAGAAGAAGAAGAAGACGAAGAAGAAACAAGGAAAGGAAGGAGGGAGAAAAAACAAGAGAAAGTGAGGAAGTAGACAAAGGAGGAGGGAGGTAAGGGTGAAGGTAGAGACGGAAGAAGGGAAACAGGAAGGAAGGAAAGAAAGAAGGAAATGAAAAGAATAGGTGAGAGGAAGGAGCAGAGCCATTGAAGAAATTATTTAGTAAGTTTATCATTTTTCTATTCTATTTAAAAACCTAATATTGAGAGACTTAAGTATACCCTCATTTACTGAGAGTTTTGAGATGTGATGATGGAGTTAACTGGCCTCTACTGAATTCAGTCTTTCTCCAGGGCCAGTTCCTAGGTAAGATCTAGGATTATCTGATGTCAAGTGAAGCAACTGAGTTACTTAGAACTATTCCACTTGACCCTTAAATTTCTTTGAAGACTACTGTGCTAGCTAGGCATGATCTTATGGCACTGATGGAGTAAATAAAACAGCATGAAAACAGAAGTCTTCTTAAGGCTGCAGTTCTGAGTTGGTGGACCATAACTTCTGCTACTCATTAAAACACAAAACTAGTTTTAATATGTGCTCAGGTTGCAGGAATAAGGACAGAGTGAAAGATCTGCAGAGTGACAGGATAAAGTGTACGGATATAGAAATGAAGTACTGGGACCATTAACACAGGCTATAAAAATACTCCTGTAACAAAGTACATATTTTTGTGGCATTTGGAGTTCTTATACATCAATTACAGATTAATAATTCAAAAGAAAGAACATGCAAAGAATAAGAAAGTGCAAATTGCAGAAAAGGAAAATATACTTTATAACTAGAAAAATCTCAGAGATTTCAGTATCATTAATAACTAAAGTAGCACATATTATAATGAGATACATTTGTTGTATACATGAAAGTAATACAGTAAAATTAAAGTAGATATTATTAGGCCAGAAAAGTGAATGCAAATTTCTATTTCTTCTGTGTAGAAATCTGTTACTAAGACCTAGAGCTAATTTGATTAAAAATAAGATTTGGAATATGTACATTATTTGAAAACAACAGATTTAAAAATCTTTTCAGTCCTCTGATATACATATATGGAAAAGAATATTAATTGTTTGTAATAATAAAATATTCTGACTTCAAATACTTATCGGTATTGGAATGCTTGCGTAAGTTATGATGTATTCAGTTAGAGCTTACAAACATTGAAAAAGCAATGCAAATTATATTTTCTTCTGTGTTGTATATGAATTTTAAAAAAGAATCTCAATTTAATTGGTATAGAAAAAATTGAGATATTTTGAAGCATCAAGAACATTTCCAGGTAAAGAAAAATGATGACATTGTTTTGTACACTCACTGCTTAAGTAAATACTATTCCACACACATTTTGCTTCTTGATGGTCATTTTAAATTTTACCCGGTTATATATCAACCTTGCAAATATTGTCAATAAAGTTAGCAATTCTTTTTAAAGCTAATCTTCTGGATTCAAATCCACAACAGTCATTTAACAAAGTCTAAGTATCCAGCCACATTTTAGCAGGTAACAGCCTGAATGCACTTGCAGCATCAGCTCTAAGAGGCTAATCTTACAGTGTGGGCTGAGAGAGATCAAACAAGCAAGCAAATGAATAACACAATTTCATATACTGACAAATGCAGTTAACCACTTAAGAAATCACCCACTTCATGTCTAGCTCTGGGGAGCTTTGTTTGAGCTTTGTCCAGCTTTTCAAACAAGTTTGTGCCTTTCTCTACTATTTTCACATACCCTTATTCTGTGTCCATTTTATTAGAAGGTATTGCATATAAAATGCTGTGAACACTATAGTAAATTAAAACAACTGTTTTCTCATAGTGTTTATAGATATTCATGTCACAGGGCATGTTTTTTCTGCTAGATATTTTAAAAAGAATGAAAGAAAAAGTAACAAAAAGAATTTGACCAGATTGTTGTCTCTTAATTTTGAGAAATAAAGGTATATAAGCATAATTATAAATGTCTATCAAAATATATTTAGCAGCTTTAACACCATCTTACTTACCTTTATTAACATTTGGGTCAGGATAGCTAGGTAAGTATCAAAATATCTAACATCTGTAGCTATTTGTGGAGCTGTGTATAACTCATTTATATATGGTTTCTACGTGTTTTAAACATTCTCCAGGTTGCTGTGATATGACTTCCTAGTGAGTGAATGGTGAAGCCTTAAATAAATGAGACAAGTGGTATGATCTTAGGGCCCCAGGAGGATCAAAACCGTCTAGCAGAATTCACATTCACAGATCTCTTTTAGTTTAGACAAGGAACTTCTATGCGTGACCTATATTTATTTGGTTTTCACGCAAGGAGGGGATTAGAATGAAAAACTTTTCCAAATAATATACTATGCTAATTTAAAAGGATCATATGTTAATTTAGAAGAAGTATCTTATGCTTATTTAGGAGAATTATTTTAGGAGAAAGTCTCCAGGTAGGCTTTCACTACAGCAGTGAAATGCCTGCAGCTAGTCTTTATTGGTTAATTTGGTGAGAGTCAGGCATCCTCAGCTGTGACTTTATCCTGTTCTTTGAGGCATGATGGCGTTACAGGCCACTTCAGGCCTCAGCTAGGACCAGTGACCCATAGAGTTCCACTTACTATGAATCTGCTGCCCATCTCTAGACAGGGGACTAGGCCTTGGGCAGACTCACAAGTAAACATACAAAGCCAGTTAATATTAAAACATGATCAGAGCTGCTTCATAGTGGTCTCCATCAGTTAACTGAGCATTTGGAGAAGAAAATAGAGGACAAACTGTATGGCCCAAAGTCCCTAACCAAGAGACTGTCTCAGTAATGGAACATCATGTGTAGTTGACTGATTTTAGAGTACATTTTGTGGTGTTTTGAAATGATCCATCTTAATTTGGACACACTGTCAGTATATTCATTAAGTGTTGTTAGTGATGCCTTTCACGACAAAGACACGTTTTTCTATGAAAAGTTTAATTTGGCTCATAAACTAATATTTGTGTTTAAATAATTTCCCAATATTTATCTTGGTGAAATTGATATAAGGGAATGAACCTCCCAAACTACTAGATGTTCAGTATGAGTTTGTGTTCTCTAAAATCAAAGAATGAATTTTAGGAACAACAGAGGTTAAGAGCAGAGTATATTTACTGAAAGAAAGTTTCTATCTAAGAGAGAGACAGAAGGGGGTCCTAGTGCCTTACCAAAGACCTTGTGCTTTCCAGGGATGTTTATAGAGAAAAGCCATGAGATGAGACAGGTCCAAGATTGGGAAAGATAACAACTTGAAAGGCAATGGATCATGAGGTGGGACAGAGCTATGATCAACCAATAAGATTAATTGTGTAGGTAAAATTGATTAAGTCAGGGACAAATGAGGAAGCCAGTCACTTAGCAAGGGGACATGCTTAAAGAGCAGTGACTCTTCCTGTAGGGGGTTGGGATGGTGACTCCTGGCTTCCTCTAGGTGATACTTACCTATTTAGAATAACAATCCCTGATGTTTATACTTAGAGAATGGTTGCATTTGCTTGATCTGTTGTCTTGAGGCCTGTCCCACAGCAAGAGATATGTCTCCTCCAAGTTTACAAGATATCTGGTCTTTTGCACTGGCTTCTTCTAACCCTGTTTCACTGCCTATAATATTTCTATGAAGTCAGCTGCATATAACAGAATTACATAAGAAAGTTATTTTATGCTACCCTATATTTGTTAATA
This sequence comes from Hydrochoerus hydrochaeris, assembly GCA_004027455.1. Classification (NCBI taxonomy): domain Eukaryota; kingdom Metazoa; phylum Chordata; class Mammalia; order Rodentia; family Hydrochaeridae; genus Hydrochoerus; species Hydrochoerus hydrochaeris. Next base: position 62,858 of record PVLA01001338.1, read on the forward strand.
TTAAATCTACTATAGTAACAGTAGTGTAATAAATTCATAATATAAACTAATAGCTTAGTTAAAACTCATGCCTTCTGTATATATTTGGTTTTATTTTTAGGACTCTGTATTTTGCTCCTTTTACCAGCTTTTGCATTGGTAACACACTAATGTAGCATTGTAATAATAACTTGATATTCAGCAAGACTAGAACCCAAGTGACTTTTGTTCCTCTAAAATGCTCTAGTTCCCCTAAGGAATTGCTCTGCTATTAAAAAATATAAAAGTAATTTAACTTCTCTTTAAAACATGGTTTTTAAAAAAGGGAATTGTTCTTAAGTTAGAGATCAGTTCAAAAGGAGTGATATCTTTGTGATTTTAAATCTTCTAATGAACACAAAGTACTGATTTATGTTTATTTACAGTTTTCAATGCATCTATTTGATTTGTAAAATCCTTATGTATTTTGTCAGACATATTTCCAATTGTATTTATATTAGTTGTATTGTAAGAGAAATTTTCTCTTATTAACAGTGCATGGTCTGCGCTGCTCCATGCCGCTCATCTCCCAATATTCTGGGAATTGAGCCGTTATAGTTTAAAGCTGCCTAGGTTAAATTCAGATAAGGATAAAGCTGACTAGAAAACCTGGGTTGCAAGGTAGAAACAATCCCATCCGGTGTTTAAGGAATTTATGGAATGTACCTTCCCTGGGCATCTACTGCCCATATTAGGAAACACCCTCCGCCGCCCGACTCTAGACCACCCTATAGTCACAACCTCCAATGAATGTAGAAAGCCATTTAAACTAACCAATGCCTTCTGTATCTGTAACCGCGCTTGCCAAAGCCCTGCCTTGCTTTGTCCTGTAGTTTTAAAAGCCATGCTCCGGCATGCCTCGTGGCTCTCTGTTCCTGCGTGTTCAGTGGGCCCCACGCATGCTTGGACAACAAATAAAACCCCTTGCATATTGCATGAGAGGACGACTGTTGGCTTCTCCCTACACGCGGCGGGCGTCTCGAAACTCACAGTATTTGGGTTTATAAAATTACATTTCCTATTTTTTGCTAGAGAAACATAATTATTTTTATATATTTGTATTCAAAATTTGCCAGTCTCTTATTATTTATATGTAACTTATCCATAACATTTGGTGCATAAACTACATAGAAATGGAGCTAAATACTTTAGGCTGTGAACCAAATTAAGCCTGAATTTTGTTCTTATAAGTTTTGTAGGAAGACAGCTATTTTAAAGTTTTATATATGGCTATATTTATGCTAAAGAATACAATAGTTTTAGAGCTGGGGATTTAGCTCAGTGCCTTGCAAGCACGTGGTCTGGAGTTCAATCCCTGGTAAGATAAATAATAATAATAATAATAATACAATAGTTTTAACAATTACAGCCTACTAAATCTAAAGCATTTGCTAATTTATATTAAACAGTTGTCTGTCTCTGATGCAGATAATTGTAACTTTAAAAGCAAAAACAAAAACAAATAAAATAAAAAATTTAAATCAAATAAAAACATCCACAGTTTTTTCTTTCTACTTCTATACATTTACGTCAATATTTTTAATATAATGATTAATGCACCCTATGCAACATTGAGTGAAAATATTCATACGGATACAGGGGACTGAAGCTCCCATCTTACTAGATGTCTAGTAAGAGTTCATGGTCTCTAAAATCAAAGAATGAATTTTAGGAACAATAGAGGTTAACAGCAGGATATATTTATTGACAGAATGAATGCTTCTGTCTGGGAGAGAGACAGAAGGGGTCCTGAGTGGGTTGCCAAAGACCTTGTCTGTTCCGGGGACTTTTATAAAGTAAAATCACAAGGCAAGATGGGTCCAAGATGGAGAAAACAAGGGAACTTGCAAAGTGGCCATGAGGTGGGACAAACTGTGATCAACCAATAAGATTAATTGCTTAGGTAACATTGATTAAATCAGGAACAAATGGAGAAGCAAGTCACTGTAGCAAGTGGACATGCTTGAAGAACAGTGACTCTTGTTGTAGGGGGTTGGGATGGTGACTCCTGGCTTCTTCAAGATCATCCATACCTATTTAGACTATCAGTCCCTGATATTTATACTTAGGATGGAGCTGCATTTGTTTTGCCTTTTGTCTTGAGATCTGGGCCACAGCAGGAGGTGTCTGTTTCCTCCAAGGTCACAAAACATCTGGTCCTCTGTGTGGGCTCCCTCAAGGAGATAGCCCTATCTGACTGACTATAATACTTCTATCTAACTCAGCTGCCTATAATAATACTGGGTAACGTTGTTCCTATACTATACAGAATAGTCTACATAGTTTTACCATCAAGTATGACTTCCCCAAATTACTTAAAGTAAAAAGTCTTTATTTAACTTTAATTTGCTGAGAGCTTTCATAATGACTGGATATTGAATTTTAATTAGTAATTTCTTTCATAATGAAATGATCATATATGTTTATCTCAAGTTAATTAAAATTGCATATGTACTATAAGATCAACATGTCCATATCATTATCATCTGTTTTTGGAAAACAGATTGATAATTTGGCTTTCTGATTTTTTTATATATGTTTACAGTTGAGGTTCTTCTCTATTTAATCTATTTTCTTCTGTCACATTATCCATTAATATGTTTACCATAGGGTTTATGATAACTATCAAATTTTTAAGATTTAAATTATTTCCTTTATTCATGTTTGCTAAACTTAACTATAAAATTCTTTGGAGTATGAGCATTCTTTAAGGTAAGATATTTAAATACATTCATTGAACCACTTTAATTAATTAATATGAACATTTTCTGACTGTTAATTACATCTTAACACATACTTGATAAATTTCATTTTCTGAGTATGTATATTTAATTTTTATATTTAGTTTTATTCATTTACATGTTTACTTTATTTTTATGTCTGTATGATGTGAAAATAAATTTTTGTTTCCTTCTTTAGAAAACTTATTTTTACTTTTTCTTTCTTTTGCCAGTTTTGTTAGAGTTAGCATTTTTATTGGTCCTTTCAAAGTAAATTATTGTTTCATTAATTCCTATTTTTAGCAGTTCCCTTTAAAAGTTTTCAATCATTCTCATTTACTTTTCTAAATTAATTTTGATTCACAGATGATTGACTTAAATATTTTACTTTAGCTTGATATTTAATTTGGATTATGGCTTCATTTGTACCTATTTATTTAGTGGTACCAGGAATCAAACACATAACCTCATGCTTGCAGGCAGGTGCTGTGCCACTGAGCTACATCCCTGGCCCCTGTACCTCAATTTAATATGTGGTATCTTTAAATTTTTACCATTTTCTTTGGTTCAGTATTAATGTTGTGGTCCACATTATGAGACCATGCTTTTAAAGCAGATGTACTTCTGCTCATGTTTCTATATTCCTGATTAATCAAATTACTTTTGATTTTCCTTTTACTTCTCAGGTTGTGATTTTTCCTATAATATCTATGTGGTATTTGTTAGTTTTCTGATGCAATAGAGCAGCAAAAATTAAAAAAGAAAGGAAAAGATTTATTGAGGACATGGAAAGGAGCACACAACCCATGGCAGTTATGATATAGAGAATGAAACTCCCAACCTACTATGTCCATGAGTTCGCGTTCTCCAAAAATCAAAGAATGAATTTTAGGAACAACAGAAGTAAGAGCAGAATGTATTTATTGAGAGAAAGAAAGCTTCGGTCTGAAGAGAGACAGAATGGGTCCCTGGTGGGTGGCCAAGGACTCTATCTTTTCCAGAGACTGTTATAGAGTAAAACCACAGTTTCAAGGTGGGGAAGACTGGGAACTCACAAGGCAGAAGGGCATAAGGTGGACCTTAACCCTAACTATAGTTAGCCAATAACATCAATAGTTCAGGTAAAGTTGACTACATTAGTGACAAATGGGGAAGCCAGTCATATAGAAAGCAGGCATTCCTAAGGAGCAGTGACTCTTTCCTAGGGGGATGGGAATTGTTTAAGGTATCAATCCTCAGGATATGGGTACATTTGTTTGGCTTTTCATCTTGAGAACTGGTCCACAGCAGGAGGCATCATTCTTCCCTCAGCTGCCAGGTGTCTGCACTGGCTCCACCAAGGACCCAGCCCTGTCTCCCTGCCAATAATACTTCTGACTAACTCAGCTGCCTGCAGCAGTTGGGCTATCTCCTTTTACCAGATACAGAGAGGCATAGCGTTATATGACCTCTGAATAGAAGTGGCACATGAGGCGGACACTGATGACATGTGAGGAACTGATTGGAATTTTCTTCACACATAAACAGGAAAAGGAGTTGCAATAGGGGCTGAAGAAGAAGGAGGAAGAAGTGGCAAGCGTTCCCGCTTTGGTCTTCTACCATGTTAGACCACCATGATATTGAGCAGTAATTTATATTAGATCAAGAACCTTTCATTCCCATCTTTGTATTGTTAGGAAAAGGGCAAAGACAGTATCTTACTACTTTACATCCTGCTGGATGAGGGTGTTATGCTGGGGCTTAAGTGTGGTTGACGGGATGATGGTTGATGACCATGTGGAAACTGGTACCAGGTGTTTCAGTCAGGACAAGGAGTTTTTCATTGGTAAACACTCACGTTCTAGATTGGAGATATAAAAAGACAAGGTACTACGAGGAGGCAGGACACTATCATATTTAAAGGACCCAGGAGAGGTAGAAAGAAAGGTGCCTTTGATCTGAATGTGTTGTTCCATCCTGGCCATGGTGAAGAAGAATTTGAAAAATAAGCATAGAGTTAGGAAGGATGAAGTTGTAGGAGATAGCTATTCCCTTATCTGAAAGGGTAAAAGTAAGAGTGGAGGTAAGACTTGTGTTTGATCCAGGGGTTGAGCTGGAGAGAATGGGAAGCATGACAAATGGAAAGCCTGACAGCTGAGTCGTGTTTGAGAAATTATAAACTAAGAGTGAAGAGGGCTGCTGCTGTGTCACTATAAGTGAGATGAGATCTTAGGCCCAGACAGGTCTCATCTTTAGAATGTAAGGGGTTAGGAATCAAATAGGATAACAAAACATGATCTAGCCTGAAAATTGTGGCTGTGGGGTCTTGGTGAGATGGAGAGAGGAGATAGGAAATGAGATGACCAGGCAGGATGTATAGAGTCGGGGGATTTAGGGTTAGGAGGGCACTGCTTAGTTTGAGTGATGTGGAACCAGATGGCAGTCCAGTGACCTTGACCACCACTGGATTTCCAAGGAAGACCAGGTAGGGGCCACTCCACTTTGGTTGTAGTCCTGTTGACAGATCTGAGAAATAAAGGCTGTATCATTATCTGACTGGATACTCTGAGGTAGACCAAACCTTTGAATGATTTCTTGTAACAGGACTTAGTAACTACATCGGCAGTCTCCCTGGTTGTGGGAAAGGCTTCTATATATCCTGAAAAAGTGCAGACAAAGATATGAAGATATTTAAGAGTTTTGTGATGGAGCATGTGTATAAAATCTATCTACCAGTCCTGACCAGGGGTGTGTCTGTGAAATTGATGAGTAAGAAAGGGAGGGGTGGTATGTGTACCTGAGGAGAGTTTTTAACATTAGAGATGACAGGTATGAGTAAGTTGCTGAGACCTGAGAGTGTCTGGGTCAGTCCACAGAAACACAAAAAAAACCTTGACAATTAGGGTGTAGGGGGATTGTGAAAAGGGTATTTTTAAGGTGTAGGACTGTGAAATGAGTGGTGGAGGGAGGAAGATGGTAGAGTATAGTATTAGGATTTGGCACCACTGGGTGAATTGGGGTAATAGCATCACTGATTATCCTAAGGTCTTGTATCAGACATAGACCCATTAAGCTTGAGTACCAGGAGAATGGGAGTATTGTAGGGTGATTGGGTAGGTCTGAGAAAACCATTGTTTAAAAGATGTTTGATTATGGGTTGAAACCCTTGTAAATGTCCGGGAGTCATAGGATATTGGGGAATGCAAGGAAAAATTGATGGATTTCTAAGATGAATTAAAACAGGCACAGCATGGGTGGGTTTGGAGGTGTCCCAGACTATGGGATCAACAAGGGAAGAAGGGAGAGGAGGGGATGGCTTTGTGGTGCTCTGTGATGGTGTTTGGAGGACAAGAGCTATGGGGAGGGAGAAGGTAAAGGAGAAGTTAAACTAGAGGAGATCCCTACCCAAAAGGGGTATTGCAACATGTTGGTATGGGTGAAGCTATGGGTGAAGAAGATTTTCGAAACTGCATGGAATGTGCATGTACTGTTTGAAGAGGCTGTGTAGGTTGGCCATCAACACCACTACAGAGACTGAGGATTGAATACAAGGGTCTGAAAACTCAGGAAGAACACTCTATGTGGCCTCCATGTTTTCAAGTACAGAGAATATCTTACCCGAGACCTCCAGTGAGACTTGGGGCTCTGAGAATCATACCGTAATGGGGGCTGTTGGCTCCAAGCCCCATCAATTTCAGTAGCAAGTCCAAGTGTATTGGCCAATGATGTATCTGGTGGTGACGAGCTCTCCTGTGAGAGCAAGCAATTAGAGGATGGCTTACCCTCTCTCTGGTGGCTAAGACAGCCGCTTTTCCAATGGCTTTTGAGATTGCAGAAGGGGCATTCTCTTGCCCAGTGTTCTTCCTTGTCACACTTGAAGCATGGCCCAGGAGGGGCTTGGGCAGCTCCACCTTGCTTTGGATAACCTGTCTTAATGCCCCAAGTAACACTACTAAAAGGTCAGATTGTTATTTTTGCTCCTTTTGAGTTTTACCTTTGTTGTTGAAAATACAAAAAGCCATATTAAGAAGGTCTTCCTGTGAGGTTTGAGGGCCAAGTTTAGCCTTTTGTCTTGAGATATGGCCCACAGTGGGAGATATCTGTCTCCTCCAATGTCACAAGATATCTGGTCCTCTGTGTTGGCTCTGATTAGGCCCTAGCCCTGTCTGACTGCCTATAATAGTTTTAACTGACTCAGCTGTCTGTACCTTTTTTTCCTCAGAAGAAGTAACCCAAGCTGCCAGGAGGGGTAAGGAACAATGACCAGTCTGGCTTCTTCAGGCTTGTCGAACAGCAGTCAGGGACATTCTGCAGAGCTTTTAACTAGTGGCTCTAAGTAGACAGCAGGCATTTTCATCTTGGGTAGGGTCTAGAGGAGACAAAAGCCTTAAGTCTGGAGGAGACAAAAGCAAAGAATCAATTAAGTATGCATGGGCAAAATAAGAAAATCAACAGGATAGTTGTGACTATAGTTTTGGTAATGGCTTCTTATAAGGAAGATAAAGATAAGATCCAAGGAATTTTAGAAACTGACATGTTATTGATTTGCCATACACACATTTAGTTTTTACAACTGTATAAGTACCTCCTGTGCTGTTATCATGTTTAATGCCATCTGATTTTGGAGGCTTGCCTGTTTATTAATTTTACCTTTTTTATTTAGAGATCAGCTAAGGTGTCATTTAAGGCAGTTGAGTATAGTTAATTATGGCCTCAATATGTATCATATAACCTTGCTCCTGAAAAGTTCTGGTGGATCCCACTAAAAGGACTCTAAAAGGTATTTATAATTATCTCTAAATTTTAGTTGTTGAACATGCAGAAGAAAAGATAGATAACAGTACAGTACAGTAGAGGCAGTCTCTCATAAGGCTATGGAGATTATTGGAGACTCTGATTACTGAATAGGAACTGGTTAAAATTACTTGGCAGCTGCTTTCTTATCCATCAGTTGAAGTCTTATCAAAACGGTCCTCACTCCAAGGGATTTTGTTTAACCAATTTTAACATAATTTTGGCTAGCTGGCAACCTAGGTGGATGCATGCTTTTTTAAATTTATAACCCAAATAAACCTTGATTAAATAATCTGAAAATGCAAAAGAAAAAGGAAAAGAGAAAAGATTGTTGAGCTCAAATAAAAAGGAACGGCAGCTTACAGAGCAGACAAATGGACAAACATGGACAGAAGATCTATAAAGTATAAACAGACTGGACAAACAGACAACAGATACACAGACTGACAAATATCTTATAAAATCAGAGTACACTCAAATATATTTGGCCAACTTGAACTATAATAAATAGACTAGTGTAAACTTTTTTGTAGGTTAATTAACAGAAATCTCTTGAAGTAAGAATAGCAGACCTAGGATCATTTTTAGTAGTATTTGTTTTATGATTATGATCAGCTTTCTTTAGCTGCTTGCCATGGCTTAGCCTGCCCTTGTGAGCTAAGGTGGGTGTTCAGAATCACATAAACGCCCTTGAAATGTAAATCGTAGCAATTAATTATAAATTTAAATTTTCTAATATAATTTTGTGGGTCAATAGAAAAGGAACCTAATTTATGGTTATTCTGAGATAGATCAGTGAGGGGAAAAAGGAACTCAAATATGAACTAGCCTCTCAGAACCAGCCTGTTCCCAAAAGGGGGAAACAGGGATTGAAGATGAGAAGGGTATATAGCGGGAGGTGTAGGTAGCCACCAAACAACCAACCACCCAGCAGGCATTTGTGGCCATTTACTAGGTGATCAACCACAAAATGACCACTTGTCACCATGTGACAGGAATCACAAGATGGCAACTGGTTATCATGACATCCACAACAAAATGGCTGCTGCCAGTTACATAGTGACTGATCATCATGTGACCTGCAACAAGATGGCTGCTGCTGATCCCATGATGAAGGATTACAAGTTTGAGGCCATTAACCCTGTGACATGTCACAAGATGGTGGCCTACTGTAACATGGCAGAGGATCACAAGATGGCAGCTGCCCTCCCTGTGAACTGCAGCAAGACGATTGCTGAGGATCATGTGGTATGGGATCACAAGGTGGCAGTTGAATATCATGCTAGGTGGTTAAAATGCACAAGACCAAGTATGGTGAGGTGGCAGGGAGAATTTGATACAAGAGTAGGTGGGATGGAAGTAGGGCCAGCTGAAAAGCTTGATGGCTTAAGTTGAGGGAACTGAGTCAGAGTGGGGAGAGGAAGGAAAGGAAGAGTTAAAGACTGCTGAGGGTTAGGAAAGGAAGAGAATGAAACAGGAGCCTCAGAGACCTGTGGTTGAAAAGGCTGAGGGATCTGGACTTGGGGATATAGGGAAAGAGCAATAAAGACAAGGAAGCACATCATCTAAGAGGTCCAGGGGGAGGAAGGGAGAGATCCTGGTAGAGCAGAGTGAGCCAGAAGTATTCGGGCCACTGTACAAGACAGAATGAGTGAAGGACACGTCCTCAAAGCGAAAAAGGCCTAAAAATAAGGGGTTTCTGCCAACTTGCTGCTGTTGTGACAACAGTGTAAATAAAAGATCAGCTTTTTGGTTTTTATAACCTTCTTGTGGCCAAGGGCACCAACATTATGAACCAGGCACCCCAGAGGTGTATTTTTCAGGGGAGAGGAAATGATGTTCTCCATGACCTAGTTAGAGATGAGCTAATAGAATGACTTTGCCTCAGGATCTAAGAGCTTTAGCTCCCCTCCACCCCGCCAAGGAATGTGAAAGCTGTTGTAAATCACATCTATCAAAAGAAGTAGTCACTTGTTTTGAAAGTGTTACATGGAAGATCCCAATACCTGTTCTCACTGGAGACACCAAGAGTTCAGGGTGGGGTCCCAAAGAACAAGAAGGTAACAGTTTTGCCTCAGGCTCTGCTGCCCAAGGAAGATGAAAACTGTTATCTTTGTCCAGGGATGGTAATGGATAGGTTTTCTAACCCAAGCCTGTGGACTTTTAAGGCTGAAAACAACTTTGCCTCTGCAATGCAAGGAACATGACAGCTGTCATCCACTGAGAAATGGAAACAGAGAACCTCGGATGGCAGTTCACTGGTGATGAAGGAGGGTTGGTGTTGCATGCGGATTAATGGCATCAAATAAGCAGGTCCCAGAAGAAGAAAAGGTGGTTTGTAGGTGAGGAGCTCAAACTAGGAGTGACTCCCAGGAGCCAAGGCACTCTGCCAATCTGAGTTGCAAGGCACCAAAATGTAGAGATTTCTGGCTCAATAGAGAAATGAAAAGTAAAAAAGAAAAGAACAGGTTTGTTGAGGATGTGGGAAGGAGCACACAACTCATGGCAGCTGTGCTGTCTCCTTCGATTGGATACAGAGAGGAAGAGGGTTATGTGACCCCTGATCAGAAGTGGCACATGGGGCAGACACTGATGACATATGAGGAAGTGAATGGAACTTTCTTCATGTGCAACCAGGAAAGGGAGTTGCAGCTAGGGCTGAAGAAGAAGGAGGAAGTGGTGAGCGTTCCCACTTTGACCTTCTGCCATGTTAGTCACTGTCATATTGTATGGTAAGTTATACTGCAGCAAGAACTTTACAATATTTTTACAGACAACTGAGTTAGATAAAAATATAGGCAGTCAGACAGGACTAGGTCCTTGAAGGAACCAGTGCAGAAGGCCAGATAACTTGCAACCGTGGAGGTGACAGACATCTTCCAGGCCAGGCCTTAAGACAAAAGATCAAGCAAATGCACTCACATCCTAAGCATTGATCTAAACTGTTTTCTAGCACCCTGAAAAACCTAGGAGTCACTTTTCCAACCTAGTATGGGAAGAGTCACTGTTTTTTAAGCATGCCTGCTTGCTACTTGACTGACTTCCCCTTTGTCCCATTTGTCCTTGATTTAATCAATTTTCCCTGAGCAACTAATCTTACTGGTTGACCATAGTTCTGTCCTACCTTGTGCCCATCTTGTGAGTTCCCATGTTCTCCCCACCTTGGACCTGTCTCACCTTATGTTTTTACTCTATAAAAGTCCCTGGAAAAGACAAAAAAGCCAACTCATTAGGGACCTCTTCTGTCCCTCTCAGACAAAAACTTTCTTTAATAAATATATTCTGCCTTAATCTATGTTGTTCCTAAAATTCATTCTTTGATTTTAGAGAACATGAACTCATACCAGACATATAGTAGGTTAGGAGTTTCATTCTCTGTGTCAGTATTAATATAGACATTTTAGAGGCAGAATTTGGATCATCAACATGGCAAATCTGCCAGTAATTTGATCTTAAAATTTTCAGTCTCTAGAATTGTGAGATTGTTTAGATATTTCTCAGTCTTGGATATTTTGTAACTCTAGAATAAACAGACTGAGCCATTTGTAAAATTCTGTCTGTTTTGTTTGTTTTTTTATTAATTCCTATCTCCAGCTAGTCATAGACTGTTTTTTCCATTAGTGTTTGTGTTAAAATATCCCATATTTATGGCTTTACGTACCTTCAGTCTTTATTTTGCAGATTTTTAAATGGTGATTTCATGATAACATTCTTGAGATTATTCTACTATCTACTGACTTCCATTATTGCAGTTGAGAGTCTTCTATAAGTCTTACACCATTTTGTATCTTTCATTGCTTATTGTTCTTTATATAAATAACTTTCCCATGATGCTTGTAGGGGTGAATTTCTTTGTAACTAACTGAATTTGTACACTGAATCTGTTAATCCGTGAACTGATATATTTTATTTGTTCTAGAAATTCCTCAGAGATCTTCTCAAACCTTATATCTGCTTCTTTCCTCCTTGTCTTGGGTTAAAACCATATTAGGTATTCTAATTTTGTCTTCTAAGTTTTCTATCTCTCCTTTAAAATTTTTAACTGTTAATATCACTATGTTTCATTACAGATACTTTCTTCTGATTTCTTTCAAGTTACCAAAGACACCTTTTTCAAATATCTCATTAAAAAACAAAACAAAACAAAACAAAAAAACCAACGGTTAACTTTGTGTTCCTCAAAAGAACAAGGAAACATGTTTCACTCAAACTATATAAGAATATAAGAAATTGTATTCAAATTTGAGCTTTGAAATGTCAGACATATTTTATGTACATATACAAATTTATCTGCTGAATATGCTGGGGTTTTATGAATTAGAATGTGCCATTTTTAAATTTCTACTTCTGGGAAGCAACAATATTATTTATCATATAAATTTGGGTATGATATTTTTCTTAGTAAAACCATCAAATTTCAGCACAACTAATTTCAGTATCTCATAACAAAAAAAAATCCTGTTTTCTATATAATTACTTGGACAACAAAATCAAGCCATTTGTAAATTTCTGTTTGTTTTGTTTGTTTATTAATTCCTATCTCCAGCTAGTCATAGACTGTTTTTTCCATTAGTGTTTGTATTAAAATATCCTACATTTATGGCTTTACTTACCTTCAATTTTTATCTTATATATATAAGGCTGAGAAATCTGATACTTGGCAGTGAAAGATGTTTAAAATTATGACCAAAATATTACATCATTAATGCAATATTATTTATACTTGAATAATTTAATGCTTTTTTACTTTTCTATATATGTTTATTGAATTAATGGTATCCTCTGCTTGGTAATAATTTCAAATGCACATAGGCAAGAAGACAGGTATAAATGTGCTCTAATTATAACTTTTAAAGACACTGAGTTAGAAAATACATGAACAGTATAGTCAAAGAAACAAAAATATATTGAACATAAAATGAAAAGTTCGTAGTTAGTAAAAGAATATAAAATGGATTGCAATAGGAAACCTTTTATCTGCACATAAGGAAATTTAAAAATTTCAACACAGTAGATAATTACCAGTGTTTATTAACCCACAAAGAAACAGTAGTTTTGATGTGAGGTCACATAAATCTAGTACTAAATTATAATACAATTTTAATTGCAGGAATTTAGTTACAGTAATAAATAAACCAAAAAATAATTTTAAGAAAGACTAAACACAGAAGTATGAAAAAATAAGTGAAAAATTATTTGACTTAAATATGATGGTATAGGATCAATATGGTATTTTTGTCATATAATTTGATGTTGCTCTTCATTGACAAAATTAAGTTCTCAAAACTTTATTACTTTCAGAGAATTATAGCACATCATTTACTAGACAGTGTTAAATTCTGTGATTATTTCCTTAAATAAAACCATAGTCTTCTGATTTGGAGAATCAATCTTCAAATATCTAATTTCTAGCTTAGTGCCTGGCTAGGTTATTTTGATGAAAGGAGAGAGGAACAAAACAAGTAAGAAATTAAGGCCAGCCATAAACTTTAACTTGGCTTTGAAGAAAAACATGAATAGATAGGCAGATATTTAAAAATGTGAATTTATCTGTGTCAAATTTTTCACTAATTGAAATAAAATTCCATTTTTATTATAGTTCAATGTTGGGAAGTTCATGTATTTAAATGCTAAAGTCAACAATCAAAACAAGGTAATAGGAAAGAAATGGAAATCTGTAAACCAGAGGTCAAGCCTACATAAAACAAACATTCATCCAAAAGTGTACTGCTAATAGAAAGAAAAGCAGCTGATACAGCCAAATGATTTGAACATCAGAAAAGGTGAACATTTTCAAAAAAAAATGGAGAAAATATTTGAAATAAGCAACAAAGATGTAAGAGAATAAGAACAATATCCCTTAAGATATGGGACAGGGAAATAACATCAATAGTGAGAGAGCTATCAGGGTAAAACAGGAAAATGCTGTTTAATCTTAGGAGCAGAACAGAATTTTGAGGACAAATTGATTATGTAGATTTTTGAATATTACAAAATGAACGTTTCAGAGATCATACTGAAAGTTTTGGAAAAAAGTGCATAAAATTAGGGAAAATCCAAGAAATGAAGAGAAAGAGAATGCAAACACTCGGTTTGGCAGAATAGTATGAGAGTCTGCAGATTAACCGAGGAAAATGTAGACAGACATAGCAGGCAGTGCTTTAAGTCTTTGGAATAACAATGAGAATTGAGTGTATTACAATCCTAAGTGCTTAATTCAAAGATGTGAAGATTTGGCACGGGCATTACTGTCCTCTCCAATCTGTAGTACACAGTGATGTAGGTGTTAACATTCAGTAGCTGTTTTGCTTACTGTAGATCACAATTTCACTTTGGTATTAGGCATTTAGATATGTTATTAAAAGATGCACTTCAGACTGTAAAAATATATGCTTCTGGTAAGATTTATCTTTATTTTGTAATTTAAATTGATGGAGTGAAGAGAATGCATATTGAGAGCAAAAAAGGAGTGAGACGGCTTTGGAAAAGCAAGGCTTCAGAACCATTTTCCAGAAGTCTGGCTTCTCAATCTTGTTGAATTAAAAGAAATTCCACTGGCCCTGCAGGCTTAGAAATTGATTCTGACATTGCCTTCATTGGAACAGAAAATACATTTTCCTCACCTTTCCAAACTTAAACTCCACAAGATTGACGAATGGCAAGTTTCAGGCAATATATTGGATGAGATTGGACTTCTACACATAAATGTTATATACTTATATGTGAAATGATTATTTTCTTCCTTGTGCTATCTGAACACCTATGGCATGTTTTAGTCATCATTGAAAACATTCTCTCATCATATACATGCTACAGTTGATAGCTATTCTATTCTATGGTGTGATCAGGATTTTCATTACCCTAATGAGAAGGGGCAAAGAATTTAGGATTTATTTTTCAAAAGAGCTTGATACATTTTGTATCATGTTTCTCTGAGAAAATTTGTTTAACATCACTATACCTCAGTTTATATACTTCTAAAAGGTAATAATTTTTTGCAAGGTTTTTATAAATGGGTTTATAGAATAAATACAAAGCACTTAAGAAAAGCACAAGCTTGTGCTTATTGTCAGTATTATTCTTCTAACTGTGCTGGTTAGGGTTTTCTAGAGGAACAGAGGAGAATAACATATATGTTTTATATGTATCATGTATACATACATCATATATGCATATATTGTATAAACATATATTTGCATACATTATATATATATATATATATATATATATATATATATATAATGAAAGGAGATTTATTAGATTGGATGGTTCAGTGATGACAAACCCTTTAGCACTTTCAATGATATAAACAGCACACTGAGGCTTGTGGCTTACATAATCAGAAGCTAAATAGTTTACTATTAGTGGTCCGCATGCTGGACCCATTAACTAGTTAGTCCACAAGGCAGGAAGCCTCAGAATAGTAGCCACCAATGATGCAGCACTGCCATGAGCCTGGAGAGCTGAAAGTTTCCCAGTGAGTCACTGCTGTGTACCTGTTGCAAAGCTAAACAGGCAACCGCAACAGCAATCTATTCACCATTCAGAAAAATACAGCTTTTAGGTACAAGCTGGCTTCCTCCTCTTTTATCCTTTCTGTTCAATCTGGGCTCTAAACCTATAGGATGGTGCTACCCACAATCAAGGCTGATGCTACCCCCCTCAGTTTTCTGGCCAACATGACAATCATTTTTGGAAATACCCACATAGACACACTCAGGATCTTCTATGTGATTTTTAACTTAGTCAAGTTGACTATCAAGATTAACAGCCACACAGACATACATACTTCTGTAACATTTCTATAGGTTTATTGTTGCAAGAACTAAACTTGTTATCATATTTGTTAAAGTGCAGGAAATTAGATGATTCCATTCCAGATTAGCTATGCCTTGCTGATACACAAACTTACTGACTTAAAATATTCAATAATATTATCTTAATAGATGCTATAATTTTTACAATATATTTAAGGAGTAATGACTATTGATTCAGACCAGAGACACAAAAAAGTTATTTTTATAGTTAGTTTAATTAGAGAAATCTAAAACATTGACAGAATAATACTTTTTATTTCATTGTCAGTATGAAAATTAGATAATATAGATTCCTATGTTTTAGTGTTGTAATTTATAGCAGTTGTTAGCAATGAAGCATTATTCAACTTAAATATCATCATTACTTGTATAGCATTAGGCTCAAAAGGACCAAACCTCATTTCTAATTTGCATAATAAGGTGAAATTTTAGGATGATAAACAAAAGTTTTGTTTCAAAAAGTGCATATTGTGGTGTGGAAATGTCAAAGGTGAATTGTGGAATTATAGTTGTTAACCATCTTTGTATTAGATAATTGCTATGATTTCTGTCTGGATGTACCCCCAAAGCCTCATACGGTCATGGGAGGCAGGCTTTTTTTGAGGTGACTGACTCTAGAGTGTGTAATTGATTCACAGTCCCATGCTGGGTTTAAGGGTATGAGTGCTATTCCCACTGTGGGACTGGTAGCCTGCACACAATGTAAGGGGCAGAAATTCTGTCTCTTTATGCCTCTCTGTCTCTTTTTGTTTCTCTGTCTGTCTCTCTCTTTCTCTCTCCTTCCCTCTCTCTGTTGCTTTTGCTGTCTTCCACAGTGAACTCTTGTCCCTCTGCCATGTGCCACTTAGCCCTGGAACTAGCCAATTATGGACAGAAAACTTTACAAACTGTAAGCTAAGTAAGCTTTCCTCCCTTAACTTCTGGGTGTTATGTATTTTCTTTCAGGAATGAGAAAAGTAACTAAGACAATAGTAGATATTTTTTTCACACATGAACTCAAGATTCCAAATAATTTTATTAGCCTCTTTTATTGATTTTGTGTTGCCTCTTTATAAGTTTGCTTTCAACCAAAAGAGCCAGCTTTTAATTCACATCACCTTTTAAATTAATATGTTTTTAATATCCACTCTCCGCATAAGTCTTTAACTTACTGATTTTCAAGAGAAGAATGAGATGAGAAACAAACATAAGAAGAAAATGAAATGAGAAATAAACATCAGAGAGCAGAGAAAATTATTAGTGAGTTACTTTATCAGCTCTCCTAAAGCAATTTTGGGACCAGATACAACTTTTATTCATTGCTGACTTAGTCTTGTTATGATGCCAACTTTTGATTCTTCAAGTGAATTATAAATGCATCTGACACTTCAAATTTGAGGTCTAAAATTTGTTACTCTGGCTTACACCCTTGTACTTCTGTTGATCCACCTCTTGTTGATCATCTTACACTACATCTTACACTAGTTTCTTGCCTCAGGTGCATTTTAATTCTTAGGATAGTCAAGATTTTCAAATAAAGAAGAAAATTTGTAAGGTAAATCATGAGAAAAAAATTTTTAATGTGCGAGCATTAGAAATGAATGAAAGCAGCAATTAAAAAGTAGTGTTAGAATCTGACCTCAAGTTGTTTAAGTACGCGTTCAATTGGGAAACTAAAGACATGGCATGGTGACTCATTTGAAGCTTTTAGGTGTGAATAGGGAAAAATTTAGTTGTGAATACACACACACACACACATATATGATTGCTTTCACATGATTATTTGTGCATGGAAAAGAAACTCTTGAATAAAATATTTTATTTTTCTGAAAAAATAAGAGAGATCCAAGTTCAAGATGTCACACTTGATTGACATGCTGAGAACGGAAAGCTTCAGTCTTGGCCTGGGATTATGACGCGTATCATCTGCAATGATGAATATAGGCACTGGGTGAGCCTCAAACATCGGTAAAATTATAAGTGAAAAAGCTAAATCAAAAAACAAATGAAAAAAAGATCTTCCTTGTGGCTTCTATACCTTTTTTAGTAAATATTTGTCTAAGTGGAAATTAAGAGGCAAGAAGACAGAAAGTTTGGAGAGATTTTGAAATATTTGAAATAGCTTCTGAGAAAATTCACAGCAACATAGATAAATAAGCCCATAAAAAGAATAAAGGAATTAAGAAAAGGGGGATTCACAAGCCATAGAAAACAATAAATTAAGAGAGTAGATAGTTTTGAGAGACAGGAGAGTGAAAAAGCTGAAAATAGAGACTGTAATAGAACAAGCAATACTTGTGCCTGATACAATCTCATATGATGATTATATCAAACTGTGGCCGCGTCTCCTAAAGTAGACAATGGGCAGTGGTCATTGGAACAAAGTAGCCTCAGGTATGAAGAAAATTCTTCTGAAATTCTCAGGTGATAAATGACACTTGGCAAAAAATTTAAAAATCACATTTGGTTAATAGGGAGGCACTGGTTACATATGGGTAACTATGGGGGATTAGCGCTATGGAAAACATTAACAAGAAGACATACAGAATGTTTGAGACATATGCTGTAGGTAAAAAGGAGGAGTGAATAATATATAATAATAGAGTCAAATGTTCTAAAAGTGATACATGAAATTTATGAAGAAGAATTTATTTTGTCAGCTTTTGTACACAAAAGAAAAAGGAAGCATATTCAAAAGAGCCACGGTGAACCAAGAGTACAGGCGATGGACGGAGAAGCTTGAGCGTGCAGGAGTGATCGTGATGAAAGCAGGGGCTGCAGCACGTGCGCTGAAGAGCTGCAGAAGATGGATCTGATAAGCAAAAGCACCAAATACCTTGCAGGCAAAAAGTATGAATGAAACGGAGCAGGGGGTAGAGAAGTAACACCTTTCATAATAAACTGTGGTCAAGGAAAATTTCTCAGATGTCCTCTAAATAGTATGAAGATTAGAAAACACTTTCATCAAGGGATCTGAGACAATTATCTAAATGTGACATTAAAGGAGGACATACAGTCAATAAATCACTGTAAAACAGGACTCAGAGTGCTGGGACAGTTATGGAAGAATTAATACTACTTACTTCTAAAAAATTTAAATTCATTAAGAATATAATAGAAAAATGCTATGGACTTTTGAATGCATGCCCTAAGACCTAAAGAATCATAAAAGTAAAATATCATTGTCATTAATTCCCAATATCTTTATAAAGTGAAAGTTTAAGTGCTTAGGTGGTTATTACTCCACATCTAAATGGGAGATTTATCTTCAGACAAAACATTATTGGCAGTATAATCTTATTTTTATCTTTAGTTTGTGGGAACATTCATTAAAGTCCCAGTACGCTGTTCTGAATCTTTTTCTGTCCTAAGCAAGTGATCAAATTATTTTACTTATAATTTCAAGTCATTGTCTTTGACAGTATCATAAATGTCATAGAGAATCTTCTTAGAAGACATGAGATTATAAAATAGCTAAGCATCAAAAGGAAGGGCAAGGTGCAATATGTGAAAACTACAGTCTCTACTCCCCTTAGTTAATTTATTTTACTTCCAATGATAAAGAGTACATTTTCTTCTTACCTGTATGTTTAGTAACATAGCATGTAATTGTTATTGAGAATGAAATGTACGTGTATACATATATGAATATGTGTTTGACCACATGTGTGTGTATCTATATGTGGTAGAAGACTGTGCCATAAAAATTACTTTAGTAGACAAAACATTGTTTTTGCCCCAGAAAGTTCAGTGAAGGGAAGAATATAGAGAAGTGAAAAGCAAACATGGAACATGGACCAGAGAGGAAGATGGCATCGGGAAATATATTATTTTAACACAAAGTTAAATGGCTAAAAGTCACAATTAACACTTTGTAACCTGATATTCAGTTTTACAGTCTTCAAACATCAATATTAAATTCACTTACTTTTTACTTACTGATCAATTAATCCTCTGTCACACAGCAACTTGTGTAACAAGTGCTCAGGTCTCATCCACTGTAAATTATGACCAGGTCATGCAAATATGGAAACATGTGAACCACAAAATGAAACAATCTTATTATTCCAAATATAAGCAAAAACTTAAGGGTAGGTGAGAACTTAGATATTCATATAATTTGTATATGGCAGATGTATGTGAATTATCAGTTTGATTAGACACTACTGATGAAATATTGGATTGAAACATCATCTCCTTGTTTGACCTTATTTTCTGCCTTGATTCCTTTGAATTTTTTTGAAAAATTCTTTATTTTGAAATAACATTAATAATATATTTTGTAAATTTTGCTATGCTGTGATATTCACCAGCTTTGTAAAATTCGTAGCTTATTAAAATTTCTTTACATGTTAAAAGTAAGAATTTACTCATGCAATTAATTTCACATTTTTCTTTTAATGTCACAGTTCTCTTAGAAAACTCCATATTGAAAAAATACTCATATTCTGGATGAGTTCTGACCTCAAAAATAGGTTTATCAACACTAGGATCAACACATCCTGACCCATAGTGCAAACTTGATGAGTGTTAGCTAGCTTTAGTGACCTTGACTCTGATAGTAGTTTTAAATTTGTAAGATTTTCTTTTATACTGTACAACACTATTCCATTCTTTTCAAAATTCCAATGGGTCGTACTACATTTTATTGATTTTTTTTCTTGCTGGATCGTCAATCTTTTTCTTGTCATTGATTCTTTCCTTTACAGCAAAAGGATGCATTGGCTTTTCACACATTTCAGAAAAAAAATGAGCATAGCACAATTAATATCACCTCCTCCACATTCTTGTTCTACTTCTCTCCTTTTAAAATACCTAGAAGAATGAATTACAAACCCTTTCAGTGTTCCAGTTCCCTTATTCCTTCTGTAGTTCTTCCTATGTTTTATGCTTTCATTATTGATTTTTTCTTGAATATTTTCAATGACTATCCAATTTCAAGATCTTTTTCTCACTTTTTATTTTTAATAAGACTATATTTGGCTTTCCTATTTATTTCTTCTTGAAATGTTTTCCCATGCTGTCTGCTTCTAGTAATTCCTTTCTTCTTTTCATTGACCAATCTTATTTCTTCCACCACTTAATAATGAGACTGATAAAATTCTTCACTCTGCTTATGTCTTTACTCTGTAAAGCCTTGTCCTTGAATCGTGAACTTGACCCGAATTTTGTTTTTGGTTCTACAGCCCTTTGGCAATTAATATCTTTTATCTGTTCTAGACAGCTGTTCTGTCTTTCACATTAAATCTTATTCTGTTATAGAAGTTGGATAAATCGTATGTCCAAGTAAATCAAGAAGTCTCATTTTACCTTAGAATAGATAACTAGTGGACATTTCTCTCTCTCTCTCTATATATATATATAAATATATATATAATTCTTTTTAAAGAATTGTATATTTCATTATTTCTATTCAGATCTTTGCATGGAAAGTAAAGAAAATCATGGGATACTACAAGCCCTCCATGAGCAGGGCCGAGCAGGGCACTGTTCAGAGTATAATCTCCACCCTGAGGAGGTGGTAGCGTGACAGCCACTTCTAACCTGGACAATGGTCTTTCACAAAAGGCTTCTGCACCCAGTGCGAAAGGAATCTGTGGGAGGTGAACTTGTGCTTAGAAACCCATCATCTATACTACTACTCTAACACATTTGAAGAAGAAATTTTTAGTAAAAAATGTGGAAGACTCTTTGTTCTCTGAGTGGTAGCATCCAACTAATCATATCATTTAGGAATTGACATATATAACGTAGGTGACTAGCCTCAAGGAAGACAAAGTTTTGTGCAGAGCAAAAAATTGTTTTATTTGTTTTAAATTACTTAAAAATTTTATTATAAAAATTTATTATAACTGACTTTCAAAAAGTGTACAATTTGATAAGTTTGGGCACATATATAACTTTTTCTACCTAGATACCTCTATTTCTGTGTTAATCTCATCTCCACAATCAATATAAACATAATCACCTACCCAAGGTTACTCTTTAAATTTTTTAAAATTGTTTTTATTAGTATATGTTTGCCATATATATTGTTATCATTTATCACAGGGAATTTGTACCTGTATATAATGGTCTCAATTATTTTTCCCCAATTACCCCTTTCTTTCAACTCACCTTCCCCTGCTCAATAACAAAAGCTTTGCTTCTGTTTTTTCCTTCTATTGTCTTTTTTAAGATCCCATTTCCCTTCCTTCCATTTTTCCTACCACCTTGATCCACTTCTCACATAAAGAATTTATCCTGCTTGTGTGTATCTACTCTCCATTTTGCTCTTATTTACCATTTGGGTTTCGCACTCAAGAGAATCAACATAATATTTAGACTTGTGTATCTGACTTATTTCACTGAAAATTATGGTCTCGAGGTGCATCTATTTACCTAACAATGTCTCAAATTTGTTCTTATTCATGGCAGAATAGTATTCCATTTTATGTAAATATATTTTCTTTATCCAGTCATCTATTGATGGGCATATGCAGTGTTTCCATAATTTAGCTATCATAAAGTGTGCTACTCTAAATAGGCCATTGTGGTATGATGCTTTTAACTCTTTTAGAAGATACCTAGAAGGGAAATAGTGGGGTCAAATGGAACCTCTAGTGTTTTTGTTTTTAATCTCTGTATTGATTTCCTTAGTGGTTGTACCAATTTACACTCTCATCAACCATAGAGGTTACCTTTCCCCTCTTAGCCTCGCCAGTATTTGTTTTTGGCTTATTTTTTGTTAATAGCCGTTCTTTCAGCAGTGAGATGAAACCATGGTGTTGTTTTAACCTCGCATTTCTTGAATGTCCAATGATGCTGAACATCTTTTCATACGCTTAGTTCTTGTTTGTACTTCTTCACCTGAGAAGTGTCTATTTCACATGCCAATTTTGGGGTTAGGTATTTAAATTGGGAGAGTGAGGTCTGCTTTTTTGAGTTTTTTATATATTCTAGATAAAGTGATACCTTGGTTCATGAACTTAATTTGCTCCAAGATTCTAGGAAAATGGTCACATTGATGTCTATTCAGGAAAGATGGGCATAATAGTGTTTGGCCCCTGACACTGAGTTCATAACTAGAACAAAATTTTGGCAAATGATTCCGTTTATGAACCAAATTGTTCAAAGACAAAAAGTTTTCATGAACTGAGATATCACTCCATTAGTCCTTTGTCTGAGGAGTAGCTGGTAAATTTTTTCCCATTCTGTAAGATGTCTCTTCGCTCTGTTGGTGGTTACATTTTTTGTACAAAGGGTTTTTAATTGATATTATCCCAGTTGTTGATACTTTGTAATATTTTCTGTACAATCAGGGTTTTGTTCATAAAGTGTTTGGGCCTGTGCCTATGTCTTCAAGTGTTTTAACTATCCTATCTTCCAGCAGATTATCTGTTTGTTTTAATATTTATATATTTGATGTATTTCAATTTTAGTTTAGTGCATGGTGAGAAATATCGGTCTAGGTTTAATTTTCAGTATATGGAAGCCAAGTCACCCATCACCATTTATTGAGGAGGCTAGCATTCTTCCAGTGAAGGTGTTTGGCCTCTTTGTTAAAGATAAGGTAGCAGAATATACGGAGTTGTTTCTGCACCTTTTATTCTGTACTACTGACTCTTGAGTCTGTTTTGTTTGTTTGTTTGTTTTTAGTATCACACTCTTTTATCACTGTAGCTTTGTAGTATAACAGTAGCTTATAGTGTAAGGGTTTTGATGCTCTCTGCCTTGCCTTTATTGCTCAGAATTGTGCTTGGTATTCTTGATCTCTTCTGGTTCCATAAGAATTTTAGGATTATTTAGTACAGTTCTATGAGGCATGCTATTGGTATTCTGATTTAGAATTGCATGAAACCTACACAATAATTTTGGAAGTTTGGACGTTTTCACTGTATTTGTTTTTCCTGCTCAAAGACAAGAGATATCTTCCTATTTTCTAATATCCTCTTAGTTCTAATTTGACTGATTCTTAAATATTTCATTTTTCTTGATGCTATTGTGAAAGGTGTGGTTTTCCTATTTGTCTCTCAGAGTTTGTTATTCATGAACAGGGATGTTATTAATTTTTGAATGTTGAATTTGTATCCTGATACACTGCCAAATATGGTTAGTAATTCTGGGAATCTTTTGGTGAAGTTTTTGGTGTCTCCTAAAAGACATATAATAGTCAAGATTCCAAAAATTCAACACAAAAAAAGAATATTAAAATCTTTAGAAAACAGAAACAAATTATTTTTAAAGGAAAGTCCATCAGAATCCCAGCAGTTTTCTCAATAGAAACTCTAGTGTCAAAATGACTTTGGGCAGAAGCAGCCAATTGGCCAGCCTTTCTGGTAAGCTGTGCAAGCCACACGGGTTCCAGGAAGAGAAAAGTCAGTGCCTCCTGAGAACTAGCAAGGCTAGGATTGGGAGGAACTGGCCAGCCTTTCTGGTAAGCCATGCAAGCTGCGTGGGTTCCAGGAAGAGAAATGTCAGATAGCACCTCCCGTGAGGCCACCAGCACATGGCTGAGAACCAAGCCCATCTCCCTACACACCCCCACCACCCCTTAAGCAGTGGGAGGGTTCAAAGGACAGGCTGAGTTGAAAGCAACTAAGGTACAAAAATCAAGTAAATGCTTGTATTGTTTGGTTGACTTTGCAGACCTGGGGCCAGCGGTCTGAGCATCTCTTGGGAGGATGACAGTATGCAATATAGCAAATGTGGGGGATTTCCTTCTATCTTACCTTTGAAATCCAATATTGTTCTCATTGTTTTGCTTTGTTCTTGTTGTTTTGCTCTATTCAATATTCTGTTTTGATTGGTTTTATTCTGTTTTGGTTTTGGTTTGATTTTGCTATACTTGATGGAATAGACAACTATTGTGAAGATAACAAGATATACTATAGTATATCTATTGTTGTATATCTATACTACAGTATAGCTATTGCTGTTTTCCTAGTATCCTGCTTTAAAGTTCTATACCAGTTTTGCTGCTTTATTTTGATCGGCTCTGTTCTGTTTTGTTTTGTAGGATTTTATTAACTTTAAAATTAAAAAAAAATAAGAAAGAAAACTGTGGGTAAACAATTTCAAGTCCTGAAAGAAATCAACCTCCAACCCAGTTTGATGTGCCTTGCAAAATTATCTTTCAAAATTAGTGGAGAAATAAGATATATCCATGATAAAGAACACCTAAGAAATATTGACCATCAAACAATCAGTGGAAAAATTCTGAAGGATACACTAGAAAAAGACAATGAAGACAACAATTTCAATAATCCATATAGAATGACTACATTAGGTAATCAAGCAACTAAACAGACTAGAAAGAAAGGGAACCTGTAATGGGAAAATAACATGAAGACAAGGATAATATCTATCAGTTGTAATGGTCAATGTAAATGATCTCAATGTACCAATCAAAAACAAAACAAAACAAAACCAAAAACATAGCAAACCAACTAAATTGGCAGAATGGATCAAGAAACAAGATCCAAGGTCAGGATGAGGAATACACAAAGATGGTGCAGATTCCAAATCAGAGCAAGCAGGGTTGGGCAAAGTTGGCAGTGATAAAGTATAAAGGGAATTTCCTCCCATCCCTGCCTCTACCCAAAGAGGCAGCATTCTTACACTTCGAAACAACGGGCTTCAGCAGGGCCTCCAAAAGAACCAAGAAGCAAGTGTCCACAGCTCCCATGTAGATCAAACATGCATAGATTAACTGGAACTGGAGTGTGTGGCTCTCTTCAGTGGCTGTGACTACTGGCCTTTGGAGTTCTTTCCATTTCTGAGAAAAACTGGAGCTAAAGTTTTAAAAGGGACAGTCTTAATGGGGCCAGAACATTCTGTAGACACAGGTGGACCTCTCCTTGTTCAAAATATAAAATTCTTTACCATGAAAGTAAAACAAGAAAGAATCAAGATCCAACAATACACTTCATATTAGAAATGTACTTAACTAAAAAAATACATAGCCTGAAAGTCAAAGAATAGTAAACTGTTCTCCATTCAACAGGAACCCAGAAAAAGCAGGAGTAGGCATTCTATTTGCATTAAAAGTAGATTTCAAAGCAAGACTGAACAGAAGAGAGTCACTTCTTACTTGTTAAAGGAAAATTCCAATCCTCTTGAGGTAACAGTCATAAATATATATGCATGTATTATCAGTGTACTCATCTACCTAAAACAAACATTAATGGATTTGAAAAATCAGATAAGCACTAAGATAATTTAATAGGTGACCTCAATACCCCACAGTCACATATAGACAAATCAACTGGAAAAAAGCAACAAAGAAATATAAGATTTTAAACAAGCCTTTGAACAAATGAATTTAGTAGACATCTACAGTGTTCAAATCAACAACAGAAAACACATTCTTTTCAGCATGCTGATGCTCCTCAAATTCTTTAATCAGATATAAAGGGATGTGATACTCTGAAAATATTCTTGATGATTTGCTGCATTCTGTTTGCTAGTTTTTATTGAGAATTTTTGTATCTATGTTCTTCAGAGAGATTGGTCTGTAATTCTCATTTTTGGTTGGGTCTTTGTCTGGTTTTGGTATCAGGGTAATACTTTTCACCAGGAATAAATTAGGAAGAATATGCTTCCCTTTCAATTTCATTAAAGAATTTAAGGAACACTGGTATTAAGTCATCTCTAAGTTTCATGTTGAATTCAGCTGTGAATTCATCAGGATCTGAGATTTTGTTGTTGTTGGTAAGTTTTTAATTATATTTTCAATTTTATTGATTGATACTGGGTTATTCAGAAATTTTATATCTTTTGGATCCAGCTTGGGTAATTCATGTGTTTCTAGGGATCTGTCCATTTCTTCTGTGTTTTTAGTCATACCAGAGTAAAGGTTTTCAAAGTAGGTATTGACCATCTTCTGTATTTCCACAGGATTTGTAGTGATTTCACCCTTCTAATTCCTTATTAAATAAATTTAGGTTTTTTCTTTCCTTTTTTGATAAGATTAACTAAATGTTTATCAATTTGATTTGTTCTTTCCAAGAACCAACTTTACAATTCATTAATTCTTTGTGTTGTTTTCTTAGTCTAAATTGCATTAATTTCTGCTCTGCTTTTATAATTTCTTTTCTTCTTGGGGTTTTGGGTTTGACTTGTTCTTCTTTTTCTAGAAGTTAGAGATTCATCATTAGAATGCAGCAAATCAAGAAGAAGATTATACACCATGACCAAGTGGGATTCATCCCAGGAATGCAGAGATGGTTCAGCATATACAAATAAATAAATGTAATACACCATATAACAGAGAAAGACAAAAATCACATGATAATTTTAATAGATGCAGAAAAAGCTTTTAATACAGTCCAATACTCATTGATGATAAAAACCCTAAAGAAAATCAGAATAGATGCTCCCTATCTCAATCTGATGAAACCCATCTATGACAAATCAACAGCCAACAATGGTCAAAAACTGAAAGCCTTCACTCTAAAATCAGGAACAAGACAACAGTAACCATTCCTATTGAATATAGTTCTGGAAGCATTAGCAGGAGCAATTAGACAAGAAAGAAATAAAATGAATAAAAATAGAAAAAAAAGTTAAATCATCGTTATTCATAGATGACATGATATTCTACATAGAAGACCCCCAAAACTCCACCAATGGCTATCTAGATCTAATAAGTAAATTCAGCAGTGTAACTGAGTACAAAGTCAATATTCAAAAGTCAATAGCATTTCTGTACACAAACAACAAACTCACTGGAGAGAAATTAGGGAAACCATACCCTTTGCAATAAAAAAATTGAAATACATATCAATCCAACAAAGGAAGTAAAAGACTTATATATTGAAAATTACAGTGCACTGAAAAAAGAAATTGAAGAGGAATTCAGAAGATAGAAAGATATGCCTTGCTCATGGATAGGAAGAACCAACATTATGAAAATGGCCATACTCCCAATACTGTTATACAGATTTAATGTGATTCCAGTCAAAATGCCATTACCATACTTCACAGATTTAGAGAAAACATTCCTAAAATTCATTTAGAACCATATAGAACCAGAAGGGACTTAGAATAGCAAGGGAAATCCTGGGCTGCAAACGCAAGGCAGGAGGCATCAAAATCACAGACTAGAAATTATACTGCAAAACTGCTATAATAAAATCAGCATAGTACTGCCCCCCCAAATAGATCTGAGGATCAATGAAGCAGAAAAGAAGATACAGACACAACCACAGTCACACTCAGTTACCTTATGTTTGACAAAGAGGCCAAACATGTTCACTGGAAGAAAGGTAGCCTCTTTTATAAATGGTTCTGGAAAAGCTGTCTCTTTACACACTGACCTATGTCTATCACATGCACTAAACTAAAGTCAAAATTGGTCAAAGATCTAAATATTAAGACAGAAAGTAAACCTACTAGAAGACAAAGTAGCTAGAAATCTTGAGGACATAGGAGTAGGCTGAGACTTGATGAGCAAACACCAAACTGGATGGGAAGTACTTCAAAGAATCAACAACTGGGATCTCATATTATTAAAAAATTTTTGCACATTGAAAGAAATCACCAGCCGAGTGAAAAAGAAAACCCACAGACTGGGAAAAGACTTTGCCAACTGTCCCTCAGACAAAGGACTTCTATCTAGAACATGTAAAGAATTGAAAAAAATCAGGCCTCCCAAATTTAAAGACCCAACCCAAAAGTGGACATCTGAGAAGAATACACATTTCTCAAAGGAAGAAATATGAATGGCAGGTAAATATATGAAAAAATGTTCAACATCATTGGTCATTTGAGAAATGCAAATTAAAACTACACTGAACTATCATCTAACTCCAGAAAGAATGACTAACATCAAGAAATTAGCCAGTAACAAGTCCTGGTTGGGGATGTGGAGAAAATGGAACACTTCTCTATTTTTGGTGAGAGTATAGAACTGTACAACCACTGTGGAAATCAGTATGGAGATTCCTCAAAAATACTAGGATTAGAGGTTCCATTCAACCCAGCTATTCCCCTTCTGGGTATTTTCCCTGGAGAACTGAAAACATCATACCACAGCAATATATGTATATCCATGTTTATAGTAACACAATTTGTAATAGCTAAATCTTAGAAACAACACAAATGCACATCAACTGAGGAATGAATAAAAAAGATGTGGTATTTTTATATAATGGAATATTACTTGACAATAATGAACAATAAACTTGAGGGTTTTATTGGATGCAACTAGAAACTACACTTATAAGTGAATTAAACCATATTTACATGTGTCAACACCATTTTCTCTCAATAGTGTAAAAAACTGAAAGAGTAAATAAGATCCAAAAGTTAAAATAGATATAATAAAAGGGAAAGAAACTGCTCAAGGGGAAATTATATTGTTTGATCAATCTTACAGGCCTATATCTGGTAGCCTGAACAATTAGTTTGAGAATAACAATATGTAATGCAACAACCATTGTTAAATTCTTACAGTTTTGTTTTGAAAATCTATACTGCCATTGTTTTTGCTTTTGCTGTTGTCATCATTTTGCTTTTGCTGTTTTTAATTCTTTGTTTCTTGACTTTTTTTCTATTTAAAATTTTAAAAATACTCCCAAAATCATTCCTGAAGACAAGCATTACTTCAATACCAAAAAACAGAGGACAAAACCAAAAAAGAGGAAAAAATCCTCAATAAAATATGGGCTCACAGAATGCAGCAAATAATCAAAAAGATTATATCACACTGCTTGTACATGCACCAGCTTTTACTGTCTCTCTAATGCTTTGCTTTTCAAGAGTGCAATAAATCTGTTCCATTTTATTCCATCTCACCCCCAAATTTAGGCTGCCTTTTCTCTGATTTGGTTAAAGATTTGTAAACCCGCTATGCATGCCATGTGAAGCAACGAGATACTAGACACTGGAAACGGAAGGAAATTGAAGGCCATTGACATCTCTCTGTATATTGATTCTATGTGAAAATTTTAAAAATAATATACGCACAGACTGCATTCTAAATATGATATTCTGTTAGTATAATTGATGCTGTATACAAAAGAAGATATTTGCAGAGCAGCTTAAAGAAGCATGATTAATCAAAAAAATCTAAAGGTCCATTTATAATGTAAATTAAATGTTTCAATAATTTATAGTTACTATAATTTATAGTATAATATAATAATTTATAGTAATTATAATAATTTATAGTTATGTTTTCTGTCAAATGTGTAGATGAATGAAGAAGCAAAGAATATATATATATATATATATATATATATATATACACACACATTGTGTAACTTTTCCTTCTAAAAGATATCATATTTTCCAAATTATAATATCTTGAAGAGAAGCACTAGCTTTAAATTTTTTTGAAATATATTATGCTTAATAAAATGATTGCTTTATCCACATAATCAGAATATGGGAAAACTTGGTGTATTGATTACAAAACCACTATGTAGTAAGATCTTTCTACATATCAATAATGACCATTAGAATTTTAATTCAAATAAAAAATTTTAATTAATTTAAAACAGAAAAAACTAACAAGAAATAGTTTGCTCACCAAAACAAGTTTTTAATGGTGATTTTTTTAATTTCAAAAAGTATTTCATCATTCTTCGTTTGACTTTATATGGTATAGTTTCATATTCTTAGAATTAAGTAAAGTATATAGTCTATAGTTATGGAAAAATTTTGGGGGAGGGGCCAAACTAATTTTTTAAATTCAAATCTTTAGTGGAATTATAAATTCACTTTATTGGGACAACCTGGGGAAAGAACCAGGTAGCCAGTGTCTCCCGAGATCCACGCCATGTTGGAACTTAGGGCGCTGGGCAAAGGAACCCTCCCTGGAAAGCAGCTGTGGCTTGAGCTAGAGGTGTGTGACCCAGGGAGAGAACCAGGCTGCCAACATCTCCCAAGATCCCTGCCATGTTGGAACTTAGGGTGCTAGGCAACAAAGCAACCCACTTGCTTTCCTGGTGAGCAGCCCTGAGCCTACCGGTGCAAGGGCTGAGAATCAGAAAATGCCCCTACCCTCTTAGCAAATGGGAGCCAGAGGTCTGAGCATCTCTTGGGAGACTGACCATATGCAATATAGCAAATGTGGGGGATTTTCTTCTACCATCTCTTTGAAGGAAAATATTGTTATCACTGTTTTGCTTTGTTCTGATTAATTGTATTGCTCTATTCAATACTCTGTTTTGATAGGTTTTATAATGTTCTGATTTGGTTTGATTTTGCTATACCTGATTGAAAGGACAACTATTGTGAAGATAACAAGATATATTATGGTACATATTACTGTTATCCCAGTAACCTGTTGTGAAATTCTGTACCAATTTCAATGCCTTTGTCTTGATTGGCTTTATTCTGTCTTATTCTGTTGTATTTTACTACCTTCAAAATAAAAAAATAAAAATAAATTCACTTTATCAACACAGAGCTCTTTAAGAAATTTATGATCACAAAATTAGTACATTTAAAAAATTCTCAATGATATCCTAAGACAATCTCAGCAATGCTAAAAATTCTAATGAAATAATATTTCTGGCAGGTTAAGCAGGGAAGTAGAAGTGAAAAAAAGAGAATCAGCAACAGAAAAATAATGCAATGACAGAAATAACTCTCAATGCAAATGGTCTTGATTCTCTAATCAAATGACACACATTGGCTGAATAGATCAAGAAACAAAATTCAGTCATACATTGTATACAAGAAACATATTTAATCTAAAAAATTCATAGACTAAAACTCAAATGATGAAAAACAATATTTTATACAGCAGAAACTCCATAACAAGCAAGAGTAGCTATTTTATTTTCAGGCAAATGGGACATCAATCCAAAAACAATCAGAAGAAGTAAAGAAGATTGCTACATATTGTTTAAGGGAACAATTAAATGAGACAAGACAACAATTATAAACATATGCACTAAACATCAGCACACTCAACTTTGTAAAACAAACTGTCTAAATAATAAACTTAGTAGTGCACCTCAAGGACTTGAAAAACAAACACAATATAAGTCCAAAGCCAGTTCAAAAAAGGAGATTACAAAGATCTGAGTAAAATTAATGAAATTGATACTAAAATATGCAGTCAATTAACCAAAAAACTAGTTCTTTGAAAGTACAAAATAGCCAATCCCTGGTCATGGAAGGGAAGAAGGAAAGAAAGAAAAAAGAAGGGAAGAAAGGCAGGCAGGCAGGAAGAGGGAGGGAGGAGGAAGGAAAAGATCAAACAGTGCAATTCAACATGAAAAAGAGGTATTACAATGAATATAGACAAAATGCAGAGGCTTATTAGTAATGTCTCTGAAAAATCCAGCTTTCAGTTAATTGGAGACTGTAAAAGAAATGAATAGATACAGATACATATGGGCCATCAAAACTGGATGAAGATGATATCAAAACCCTAAACAATTCAATAACAGACAATAAAATTGAAGCAATAATGAAAAAAACCTAGCAACAAAGAAAATTCCAGGACCAGAAGAATTCCTCAGTGACTTGTATAAGAACGTCAGGGAATATTTAACACCAATATTCCTCAAACTTTCATGAAATGGAAAGGAAAAGAGTATACCCAAAGTCTTTCATGGAAGCTGCATTACTCTGATTTCAAAACCAGAAAAGAATATGACCAAAAAAGAAAACTACAGGCCAGTTTATTTAATGAACATAGTTGCAAAATTCCTCAATAAGATACTGCCAATCAGAATGAAATAAATCATCAAGAAGACCATACATCATGATTAAGTAGGATTTATCCTAGAGATGTAAGTCTTGCTAAACATATGAAAACAGTAAGTGTAATATATCACACAAAAGAAGGTAGGATAAAATCAAATGATCATCTTAATAGAAATACAAAAAGGCTTTGAGAAAATCCAGCATCCATTCATGATAGAAACCCTGAAAAGTTAGGCACAGGAAGACTTCCTAGCAATCTAAAAAAGCCATTTATGACAAAACTACTGTCAACCATCATGTTAAATGAAGAAACTTAGAAGTTGTACCTCTAAAATCAGAAACAAGACAAGGATGTCCACTATTGCCTTGCTGTTTAATATATTACTCAAAATATCGGCCAGAGATGTCATGCAAGAGAAAGAAATAAAAAGAATATATATAGGAAATGAAGATATCAAATTACTATTATTTGCAGATGACCTGATCCTCTAAATAGAGACCTCAAAATTCCTCCAAAAGTTTGCTAGAACTAGTCCACATATTTAGCACTGTAGGGGATACAAAATCAATGCATGTAAATCAGTGTGATTTCTCTATACCAATAACAAAGTCCCAATGAAAGAAATGAGTAAAACATCATGTAGAACTGCAACAAGAAAAATTAAGTACTCAGGTATTAACCTATATAAGGAAGCAAAAGAGCTCTACAAGAAAAACTATGGTACTCTGAAGAGGACATGTAAAAATGGGAAGAGCTGGGTAAGGGCTCACACCTGTAATCCCAGCATTAAAGAGGCTAAGGCAGGAGGACTGCTGAGAGTTCAAGACTAGCCTGGGCTACATAGTGAGTTCAAGACCATCGTAAACTACATAGAAAGACCTATCAAATAAAAAAAAGAAAGATACTTCCTATCCCTGGATAGGAAAAAGAATTATCATTAAAATGGCCACATTTCTAAAAATGATAGATAAATTTAAAGCAATTCCAAACAAAATACCTATAGTATTTCTCTTCACAGACCTAGAAAAAACTGTCTTAAAATTTATGTCATATTTTCTTACTACCTAGATACAATACACAAAATTCACAAATTGAAAGAGAAAAGGTTTATTGTTTCTCACCATTTGTGGAAGTTTCACTCTATAGTTGTCTGAGCTTAAGGTAGGGCAGCATGGCAGAGAGGCATGGCAGGGTAGGATTGATCATAACATGGTAGTAAGAAGACAAGAGAGGGATCAGTGGAACAGGAAAGGAGAGCAGTCCTTGCAGGTCTTGGCTTTAGTGACTCCAATGCTCAAACCAGCTTCATCTTCCAACACCAGGCATTGCTACAAACACTCTGGTAATTAATCCACACTGATGAGTATCATGCCTTCAAAGTCCATTCACCTCTGAAAAGCTCTACTTTTGAGTACATCAGACTCTTATGGGCCATCTAGACACAAACTATAACAATGTAGAATCAGAAGAAACCCGGAATAGAAAATGCAAACCTATGTAACAAGAGCAAAGTAGGAAGTGTCACGACCATGCATTTCAAGTTATATTGCAAAACTAAAGTGATAAACACAGACAGGTAGTGGGACAAAATTAGACATGTAGATCAGTACAATGGAATTCAATATGCAGTTCCTAATCCAGACATATTCAGTGACCTGATTTCTGACAAAGGGACCAAAAACTTACCCTAGAGGAAGGATCATCTTTTGAAAAATAGTGTGGGGCCAGGGATTTAGCTCAGTGGTATAAGCGGCTGCCTTGCAAGTGTGTGGTTGTGAGTTCGATCCCTGATACAAAAAAAAAAAAAAAAGAAAGAAAGAAAGAAAGAAAGAAAGAAAGAAAGAAAGAAAGAAAGAAAGAAAGGAAGGAAGGAAGAAAGAAAAATAGTGTGGTAAAAACTGGATATTCACATGCAGAAGATTAAATGAAACCCGTATCTCTCATCATGTATTAAACTAAAACCAAAATAGTCCAAGATCTAAATGTTAAAACAGAAACAATCTGCTAGAAGATGTAACAGTTAAAGATATAAAGGTAAGCAAGGTCTTTCTGAATATAAGCACGTCTGCACAATAATCAACCAAGGAGATCATATCAAATTAAGAAGTTCTACACAGCAAAAGGAAGAGTCAATAGGGTGAAGAGAATGGGAAAAATCTTTGCCAGCTATTTCTTGGACAGATCATCAATATCAGAATACATAAATAACTCAAGAAATTAGACTCTCCAAGATGACACAATAAAAAATGGATAAACTAATTTAATAAACACTTCTTAAAAAATATAAATGGCCAAGAAATACATAAAAATGTTTAGCATCTCTAGTTGAACATTATTTGAGAAATATACATTAAAATAACTTCAAGATCTTTCTCCAGAAAGGATGGTAACTATTAAGACATTAAATAATAAATGCCAACGAGGCTGCAAGAGAAAAGAAACCCTTCTGAACATTGTTGGTGGAGATGTAAACTAGTACAATCACTTTGAAGATCAGTAAAAAATTTCTCAAAAAACTTGAAAGAATAATTTTAGCTGACCCATCTATTTACCTTCTATATATCTTCCCCCAAATTGTCAAAAATATCATACTACAGTTATGCATGCACACTCATTTATAGCAGGATAATTATTGGAAGCTAATTTTTGGAAGCAACTTATATGTCCATCAAGAGATGAATAGATGAAAGAAGTATGGTATTCACACACAATTAAATACTACTCTCATTTAAGGAGGGATAAACCCAACTTACTTATAAGAAAATGAAGGCATTGTGAAACCATAATATTGTGAAATAAATCAGACACATATTTACATATGGCATAGTTTCTCTTGTATGAGAAACATAAAAAAGAAAAAAAAGAATATGTGAAAGACTCCTAGTCCTAATAATAAATCATAAGTTATGGATAATGACGATACTAAAAGTACTATAAGACCTCAGAAATACTCCATGCTTTAGAAATCTCTATTTGAAATTAAATCCTTCTCAAAATACTTTAAGAAAAGCAAAGTATCATCTGCTTTTACTATAGGCTAGTGATCAAAAATCTTACTTTTACTCCTTTCAATTGTCAACTCTAAAAGGAGCCAACATGTGCAAATATTCACCTTCTAGTTCACTCAGTAGAATTCAGAAGTGCATTTTGCCTCCTCCGTACAAGGAAGGATCTATTTTTCAAAAAATAAACAAAAGATTTATAAAAATTTAAATCATAATTGAAATTTGTTTATGTTAGGAAGTCTGTTAATTTTATCTCAAATTATTACTGAATCTGCCTGAAGGTGCCCCAGAATGTTAGCCCCTTTTGGCATCTGAAGAACACCTCTGGCAGTAAGAATCACTGAAGACTCAGGTATAATCTGATGGCACCCTTCTGGTACACACCTAGCTCATGCCTCTTTCTTTTTTTCCTTTTTTTCTGTTTTAAAATTTTATTTAAACAGAAAGAAAAGCACAATGGAAAAAAGGTAGAAATAATACAGAATTTAAAAAAAACTAAACACTAAGAAATCACTAGTGATAAGTTAGATATTGTCCTCAGAAAAAGTTGTTCAAGTTACAAATTTAAAGCATAAAAATTGCACATTCAAACAGTGAGAGCATAAATGTTTCTTTTAATGATCCAACAAAAACTTAGTAATTTGGTTATCTTACACACTTAAACATACATGAAGTTATACCCATTAGAACACTTTCTTTTCCTCTCTTTTTTACAATAGCAAGTACACATTTTTGGTTTTATTACTCCTACAGTTTTTATTACTTTTTACACCAGAAACACAATGTGATACTTATAAATATGATTCTTATTTATTTCGTTTTGTGAGGATAGTCTTCAGTTTCCTCCATTTACCTGTAAAGGCCTCAAGATCACCCTTTATATAGCTGAGTAATATTCCATTGTATAAAAATACCACATTTTTTTTAACCACTCTATGATTGATGGGCATTTTGGTTGTTTCCAAGATTTAACTATTACAAATTGTGCCGCTATGAACATGGGTGCACATATACCACTGTGATATGACTTTTTCAGTTTTTCTGGGAAAATACCCAAGAGAGGAATAGCTGGATTGAGTGGAACTTCCAATCTGTCTTCTGAGAAATCTCTGTACTGATATCCATAGAGGCTGCACCAGTCTGCACTACCACCAACAATGGAGCAGTGTTCCTTTTACCCTGCATTCTCACCAACATTTGTTATCAGTTGATTTCTTGATGGCAGCTATTCTTGAAATCACAATGTTTCAATTTGCATTTCTTGAATGACCAGTAATGATGAACATTTCTTCATGTATTTCTTTGCCATTTGAATATTTTCATCTGAGAAATGTGTGTTCATGTCAGATGCCCATTTTTGGAGAGGGTCTTTGAATTTGGGGGGCATGATGTTTTTCAGTTCTTTGTATGTTCTGGATATAAGTCCTTTGTCTGAGGAGTTGCTGGCTAAAATTCTTTCCCACTCTGTGGGTTTTCTTTTCACTCTGTTGGTGATTTCTTTTGAAGTGCAGAAACTTTTGAATAATATGAGATCCAAGTTGTTGATTCTTTGAAGTGTTTCCCGTGCAGTTTGTGTTTTGTTCATGAATCCTCTGCCTACCCCTATGTCTCCATGACTTCTACCCATCTTGTCTTCTAGTAGATTTAGTAGTGTTTCTGTTTTGATATTTAGGTCCCTGATCCATTTAGTCCTTAGTTTTGTGCATGGTGATAGGCATGGATCTAGTTTTAGTCTTCAGCATATGGAGAGCCAATTTTTCCAACACCATTTATTAAAGAGACTATCCTTCTTCCAGTGAACATGTTTAGCCCCTTTGCCAAATATCAGGTGGCTGAGTGTCTTTGTAGTTGTGCTTGCATCTTCTAATCTGTTCCATTGATCCTCAGGTCTATTTCTTTGCCAGTACCATGCTGATTTTATCACTGTGGCTTTATAGTACTGTTTCAAGTCAGGAATTGAGATGCCTCCTGCCTTGCTTTTGTTGCCCAGAATTGCCTTTGCTATTCTAGGTTTCTTCTGTTTCCAAATGAACTTTAGGAGTGTTTTCTCTAGATTTTTGAGGTATATCAATGGTATTTTGATTGGGATTGTGTTAAATCTGTATAAGAGTTTTTGGAATATGGCCATCTTCACAATTTTGGTTCTCCATAGCCAAAAGCAAGGAATATCCTTCCATTTTCTAATATCCTCTTCAATCTCCTTTTTTAGCATAGCATAATTTTCAGCATATAGGTCTTTTACATTCTTAGTTAGGTTGATTCCTAAGTATTTCATTTTTTTAGATGCTATAGTGAAGGGTGATATTTCCATAATTTCTCTCTCAGTGAGTTTTTTGTGTACAGGAATGCTATTGATTTTTGAGTGCTGACTTTGTATCCAGCTATGCTGCTGAATTTGTTTATTACATCTAGTAATATTTTAATTGATTTTTTGGGGGGTCTTTTATATAGAATATCATGTCATCTGCAAATAATGATAATTTAACTTCTTCCTTTCCTCTCTTTATTCCTTTTATTTTTCTCTCTTGTCTGATTGCCCTGGCTATTGTTTCCACAACTATGTTGAATAGGAGTGGTGAGAGTGGACATCCTTGTCTTGTTCCTGATTTTAGAGTGAAAGCTTTCAGATTTTGTCCATTTAGTGTAATGGTGGCTGTTGGTTTGTCATAGATGGCCTTTATGAGATTGAGGTAGACACCATGTATTCTGAGTTTCTGAATGGTATTTATCATGAACAAGTGTTGACTTTATCAGAAGCTTTTTCTGCATCTATTGGGATGACCATGTGGTTTTTGTTTTTTTGCTCTGTTGATGTGGTGTATTACATTTATTGATTTGTATATGTTAAACCACCCCTGCATTCCTGAAATGAATCCCACTTGGTCATGGTGTATAATCTTCTTGATGATTTGTTGCATTCTATTTGCCAGTATTTTATTGAGTATATTTACATAAATATTCATTAGTGAGATTGGCCTATAGTTCTCCTTTATAGTTGGGTCTTTCTCTGGTTCTTGTATGAGAGTAATACTTGCTTCTGGGAATGATTTAGGGAGGATTGCTTCCTTTTCAATTTCATTGAAGAGTTTAAGGAGTATTGGTATCAAATCTTCTCTAAATTTCTTGTAGAATTCCACCATGATTCCATCAGGATCTAGACTTTTCTTTGTTGGTAAGTTTTTAATTATGGTTTCAATTTCAATAACTGATATTTGGTTATTCAAAATTGCTATATATTCTTGGTTGAGCTTTGGTCATTCGTATGTTTCTAGAAATCTGTCAATTTCCTCTATGTTTTCAACTCTATGTGTGTAGAGATTATCAAAGTAGGTATTCATGATCTTTTGAATTTCCATGGGATCTGTAGTAATTTCCCTCTTTTCAGTCCTTATTGCTTGAATTTGGGTTTTTCTTTTCTTTTTCTTGATAAGGTTAGCTAGAGGTTTGTCAATTTTGATTATTTCCTCAAATAGCCAGCTTTTTGATTCATTAATTCTTTGTATTGGTTTTTTAGTTTCAATTGCATTACATTCTGCTCTAATCTTTACAATTTCCTCTCTGCTATGACCTTTGGATTTTACTTGCTCTATTTTTTCTAGAAGCTTGAGGTGATGCCTTAGGTTGTTCATTTGTGCTTATTCTGTTTTCTTGATATGACAATTCATTGCTATATATTTCCCTCTTAAGTCATTCCTACAGATTATGGTATGTTGTTTGTGCATTTTCATTGAATTATAAGTATTGCTTTATATCTTCTTTAATTTCATCTGTGGCCCACTGGTTGTTCAGAATGGTTGTTATTTAATTTCCATGTATTTATGCAGGTTTTGCAGTTTCTTTTGCCATTAATTTCCAATTTCAGTGTGCTATGGTCAGATATTATGCATGGGATAATTGGGATAATTTTGCTCCCTTTGCATTTACTTAAGAATGTTTTATGAGTTAATATATGGTCTATTTTTGAGAATGTCCCATGTGCAGCTGAAAAGAATATGTATTCTGA
Organism: Hydrochoerus hydrochaeris; assembly: GCA_004027455.1. Classification (NCBI taxonomy): domain Eukaryota; kingdom Metazoa; phylum Chordata; class Mammalia; order Rodentia; family Hydrochaeridae; genus Hydrochoerus; species Hydrochoerus hydrochaeris. The sequence goes on from PVLA01001338.1 coordinate 101,821, forward strand.
TGTGGTTGGGTGAAACACTCTGTAAACATCCACTAAGTCCATTCACTCACAGGTATGATTCATTCAGTTCTATTATTTCTTTACTAATTTTTTGTGTAGTTGATCTATCTCTTTGTGAAAATGGGGTATTAAGGTCCCTTGTTATAATTGTGTTCTTGTGTATTTGTTTTTTCATGTCCCTTACTATTTGTCTTATATATTTGGGTGTTCCTGTATTTGGTGCATATAAATTTATAATTGTTAATTTTTTCTCTTGATCTTTCCACTAATGAATATGTAGTGCCCTTCTTTATCTCTTTTAATCATTTTAGATTTGAAATTCACATTGTCTACAAATAGAATCATTACCCCTGCTTTTTCTGGGTTCCTATTGCATGGAATACTGTTTTTCATCCTTTGAATTTTATTGTATGAGTTTCCTTTTGCATCTGATGTGTTTCTTGTGTACAGCATATTGTGGGGTCATGTTGCTTGATCCATACTGTTAACCTATTTCTTTTGATAGTTGAATTGAGGCCATTTACATTTATGGATATAACTGATATGTACTCACTTGACTTTGCCATGTTATGTTCCACTTGTTTGTTTTCTGCTTTCCCCCATGTTTAAATATTTGTCCTGCCTGGTGGTTTCTTTCTGCTGTAGTTCTGGAGACTGTGCTCATTTTTATCTCTATCCAGTATGTCTTTCAATACTCTTCCTAGGGTTGGTTTGGTAGAAATGAATTTCTTCAGTTGATCTTTGTCATGGAAGTATCTTGTTTCTCCATTAAATTTGAATGAAAGTTTTGCTGGGTACATCAATCTGGGTAGAAAGTTGTTTTCTGTCAGGGCTTGAAATACCTCACTCCAAGCTGGTCTTGACTTGAGGATTTGTGCTGAAAGTCTGTTATGATTTTAATGGTCTTTCCATGATAGGTGAGTTGTATCTTTTCTCTAACAGCTTTTAGTATTCTATTTTTATGCTGCATGTCTGGGATCTTAATTATTATATGTCTGAGTGTAAATTTATGTTGGTTGTGACTGTTTGGCATTCTGTATACCTCACTTATTTGTATATCAGATTTTTCCCCCATGTTTTGGAAATTTTCTGCTCTTCTGTGAATAGTTTACCAGTGTCATTTGCATTGACTCCTGCATCTTCACTGATGCCCATAAGTCTTATATTGTTTCTCTTAGGCATCATCTTGAAGCTGCTGGATTGTCATTTCATGCTGCTTTGTTATTTTTAAAAGTTCTAGCCTTTCATGATCACTAATTGCAATCCTGTCCGCAAGGTCTGAAATTTATCCTCAGCTTCATTTAAATGGTTTTGCAAGCTTTCAATAGAATTTTTTTTGTTTCTTACATGTCTCTTTGAGTTTGTTTCATGGATTCTGCTTGCTTTCTACGTTATTCATTCAAGAGTTCATTCAGTTTCCCCTGCTCCTGTACTTTTATTTTTTTCTTCTCTAGCTGCACCTAGAAACTCCTTTATTAAAGTTGTTATTTATGTCTTTACATGAGGGACTAATTCTAATTTGATTTCCTTTATAGTTTTGTGGATTTTTAAAATTTCACTTGCTCATTTTCATAGATTTCCAGTATGTGACTTTTGAAATCCTCTATTTCAATGTTTCCTGTACTTGCTCCAGATGGACTAGATGTTTGAGATTACATTTTGCATTTTTGTTTTGCCATTTTCCCCTTTTGGGTTAATATTTGGTCTTTCAATCCCACTAGTCTCAACTGTTGGTAGTGTGTATCTTAGGGTCCTACTGTAAGGTTGGTGTTTGTCCAATTGCTGGGTCCCACAACAAAGAGGTGGGTAGTCACCTGAATTCCTCCTGCAGGGCCTGTTGGATGAGTCCTATATTCTTCCTAGGCTGTCAAGCCTAGGAGTATTGAGGTAAGTCAACCTTTAGTTCCTGCTGTTATTATGTCTTCAGGTTGTTCAGAGTAACCATATCTTCCTGTTTATAGTGTTTGTCTCAGCTGGGACCCTACTGTCTCTGGGTGTCTCATAGGCCCTTTTAATTTTCTCCAGATTGGGGGAGGCCTTACTGGTATCCTCCTCAATCTACCTAATGTTCTCTGTGTGGAGAAAGGACTCACCCACACTCTTGCCAAGCTCATCAATGGCCTACTTCCTGAAGGCACTTCGCTCTTGCTCCTGCTTACTCACTGTAGGTGGCAAGCTCTATTCCTATTTTAGGGGCAAACTCACCCCCTGGTGGAAGCATGCTGACTTCTTCTGTTTGGATGAGGGGTTACTGAGTCTCCCCTTGATACAGCACTGTTACTCCAATGTTCTTGGAGGAGGAGTGAGAACCAAAGATCAACAGCAATACTAGGTCCAGGAAGTAGGGGGTTTCCTGAAGGCAGTGGTGGGACTGGGGGTGTGTGCATTGCTGGCTGGAGTTCCTGGGTCCTGAGGTGGTTGGCCAGGGTGGTGGGGTCACAGGCCATGCCTCTTTCCTAGTTTACCTTCCTCACCTATTTCTATACCAACACTGTCTGAGAAGGCCCTGACTACAGAGCTACAATGGACTCAAAGAGAATCAGAAGTAACACACATTTTTTATTTATTTGAGTTGTGTACAACCTTGATTCAATTTATTTCCAAAAAGATAATTATTCACTTAAAATTGAATCTGGCAAATTTAGTTCCAGATGAGTAAAATGTGTTTAGAGAGTATTCATCTGGTTGAAAATTTGATTTGTCTGGTCCAGCTGGGAGAGACAAAGAATCAGTTCTATGTATCATCAGTAATTTTATTTTATTGTATTCACTTAACAAATATTTGTGGAAAGTTTCCCAGATGCCAACCTCTGTTGTAACTCTTCTAAAAGTATTAACTTACTTGTAACTATCCTGTGAAGCAGATACTACAAATATTCCCACTTTTTGGACAGGGACATCAAAGCACAGAGATGAGTACCATGTCCCACCTAGTATAGCTGATATGTGGTATGGAGTTGTTATTGTAACAGGCAGTCTAGGTAGGAATCATTATTCTCAAACACTATTCTATACCCATTCTTACTATCTATAATATGTTCTTTCTCAACTATTTTTACTTAATAGTGTGTGCAAAGAGTTCTATTATTAATCTGAAGGTACGTGAGCAGGAAAGATTTGAAGTAACCAAGAGTCACAGGAAGTATCCCCTGAAGAGTAAGTGCATCACTGATGGATCAATTCCTTAGGAAACGTGCTTCAGAAACCAGACTTGTGACTGTAGATGGGGAGACTAGCTATCGGCCTTTGGAGAGAAGAAAGGAAAAGGTATGGATATGCACTTACTGAGCAATATGATTGTGAATATGAATTTCATTATATAAAGAAACCAAATATTTAGCATTATGGGCTATGTCTCTTCAAGCTTGCATTGAAAATTGCTTCTTGAACTATATGACAATAGAAATACTCATGTATATTTTCCATAGTTTGTATGGCTCAAGATATATTAATGCTTCTTGCTGAGATATCTCAATTAATCTTAGACAGACTATAAATTATATGGACCAGTGAAAATGACATAGTTCAGTGGTTGATTGTTTCCATTATAGGTGTTGTTACATTACTTATTAGTGTCTTCTAAGTCTTCATTAATTGAAATTGAAAATTTGTTAAATAAATAAATAAGTTTAACTCACTAAAATACAATTAAAATGTAAAAGGAAGAATGCTATATGTATAAATTGATCACAAAGCAAGTAAATTTTCAATTAAATTCAAGGAATTTAATACTATGACTATGAGATATGACAAAAGATTCATTTCTCCATAGATTGACTCACAGTGACTTTATGGAAGTCTCAGAAATAGCAAAAAGTATCAGATATAGGTATATGTGGATATGAGACAGAGATTATCTAAATAAGGTTTTGTTCTACTCTCTGACTCAATTTATCTTCAGAGATAACTCAGTGAGCTCTCCATCTTCCCAGGTGAAGATACTTACTAGGTCAAAAAGATGTGAACTTGCAGGTATACACAGTATAGTTTCTGGAAGACAGAAAGAAACAGATATTTCCACATTTAAAAGAACCTCATAGAAGTAAAATTTTCCATTATTTCTTGCCTTTTTCTTATTTTACAGTATATTATTTAGTTTATGTGCTAGTTAAGGTTGAGATTTTAAATCTCCAATTAGGAAAATTTGAGAGGTTTGCTTTATTCTGAAGGATCTATGGGTAGTTGAGAAATACTGTTTCTCAGGGGCTATTAAAGAACTCAAAGTCTTTGCTTGGTCAGAGAGGAATAAACTGCAGTGAAAATGCCAAATGTGCCATACAAAGGAAAATATTTTAATTAGTTATTAAAGTGTTTATCATTTATCCTTCTTCTTTTCCCCTGTGATTATGCATTTTGATTTAAATCTAAAATGTCCCTCCACAAGTCTCATATATTTGGAAGGTGATTGATCGGATCATGGGAACACAATACTCAATAGTGGCTTCATCCACTGATGTGCTCAATAGCTGAACGTGCTGGAGGAGTGGGGTGGAGTAGAAGTTGGGCCACTCAGGACACAAGTGGCAGGATGTTTTGTCCCAAGCACCCCTCTTCTCTGCATTCTATCTTCTATTGGTTGAGCAGCTTTCTTTAATTATGCAATTCTGTCATGCTGTTTTGTGCCTTGGATCCAGCTGACCGTGGATTTAAATCCTGAGTCAAAACAAACTCTGCTTTTAAATTGCAGTAAGTTGTCCCTGTGATAAGAAAGTACTAGTATACATTTATTCATCTAATCTAAAAGAACATTTTCAGAACAGATAAGGAATTCTCAGGGTAAATAATATAAACTATCTCTATAATATAGTGTTAAGAAACAGGGATTTAATAATTGTAAGACTAATCTTATGCATTAGCAGAGTCTTATGGAAAAGTCAGCAATCAAAGACAGGCCATTGTACAGTGAAAAGAAAATGGTGAGGGATGGGCAGAAAGAAAGAAAGAAAGAAAGAAAGAAAGAAAGAAAGAAAGAAAGAAAGAAAAGAAGAAAGAAAGAAAGAAAGAAAGAAAGAAAGAAAGAAAGAAAGAAAGAAAGAAAGAAAGAAAAAGATGCAGAAGGATAGGTTTTGGGATGAGAAGGGTAAAAAATAACATTTAACTCACCTTCAAAGAGAAGATGTTTATAAAAATAGGACACCATGTGTTATGATTTAGAACTAAGATGTCCCCCAGAACTTTCATGAATTTAGGGACAGAGCTTTTGAAAGGTGATTGGATCTTGGGGTGTTTTATTCTTCAGTAGAGTAATCCACTAATGACTTTATAGCTGAATGTACTCTTAGGAGGTGGCATCTTGTAGAAGAGCAGGCTGTTAATAGCACAATCTGGAAGGTGTAACTCCTTCCCTGCTCCATGCTTCATTCTTTCCTTCCTGGCCACCATCACATGAGCACCTTTCTTCTACTGTGCCTCTCTGCCACATCTATCTTGGAGCTGGCTCTGGGCTCCAATCTCTAAAAGCAATAAATCCAAATAATACTCTTCTTTAAGTTGTAGGTGTTGGATATTCTGTCCTAGCAGCAAGAAAGAGATACTAAGACTATTTCTTCTCTTTGCAATTTTAGGCTGGAAACTTTTTCTCAATAAATAATAATGTCCAAAGATATGAATTTTTCTGAAGTAAGATTAATTTATTAGGTACTTAATTTGCTCTTAGGTTTTAATTTGATTTTATAGGATGATGGGGATGTTATCAATATTTTATCTTTGTTATTATGTGTAAAGAAGATACTAACAGATAAACCAGTACCACATTTCAGTATTGAAAAATGTAGCTGACACTTGCTTTGCAGCATTTTCAAAAGTTTAATTGTCTTTAGACTTTAGAAATTATTATTCAAGAAAGGAGTGATCAAAGTACAAAATATAATAAGAATACTGTGTTTTAAGCTATAAACAACAAATCAATCAGATATATTTACATAGATAAAAATCACTCCTCTTTTACTAAAATGATCTGCATTTAATTGTAAAGGCTTCAGATCATCCAATTTCACAATTTAAAAATAAATCTATTTTTGGTTTAGAAGTAAGCTATATTGCACAAAAGTAAGTTAGTTAAATAGAAGAAATTAAAATTAAGGACTATGAAGAGTGATTTTAGTATTACCAGAAATTTTCCTAAAGAGAAGTTCTATAAACACAAAAACCACTTAGAAATTTTTAAATGTCAACAATCTTTCTGTAGTCAATAAATTAGTTGTCTAGGAACTATGAAATTCAATTTACCTTGGCAAAACATTCTTTTAAATTGCTTTTGAGGTAGTTCAGCAATATTTTGCCTAGCCTGTGTAAAGCACTGGGTGAAATCTTCAACACTGCCAGAAAATATTGCAAAATTGAGTTCAAGAGAGTCCCTTGGTTTCTCTGTGGTACCTGAAGAGCTGAGGTGAGGCTGCAAGGAAAACAAAGAATAAATTGAATAGTCTTGATTCAGTGCATCTTTAATGGCATCTTATTTAAAAGCTGTGATAACTGTTGAGATTTCAGAAGATTCATCTGTTAAAAAAATTGACAAAATTTGTCCTTAATGAGTGATTGGGCAATACTACATGTGGGAGACTCTGAAGATGTGCCTCAGGAATCACAGCTATGAAGAAATACCAACCAGAAAAGAGGGTCACAGGGATGGAAAGTGAAGGGGAAATCCACCATATCCAAATTTAGAATCAAAGTGGTACAGAAAGGGAGGCTAGATTGCCCTGTACTGAGGCACACCTTGGACCACAGGTCTGATGTACAAGCCATCTTGGGAGAGAATCTAACATCTGTAGGGAGGAAGGCTACATTTCAACAGAAACCAGGCCACTGAAATGGCTCCTAACCATTGTACCACTCCTACAAAGAAAAGGAGCACAATGAACAAAATATACGAAGGTCAGGGTACCAGAGAGGTTAAAAGTTGGAGAACAGTTTAAGGAAGTATGGGTTGGCCTTTGAAAAAGTTAGAAACAAGCACCTAATCTTGATTAGTAACCTGAATTAAAGTTTGGAGAAAACCACGATGCCAGGGGTTATGTGAGCTGGCAGGAGACCCTAAGAGGGTTTTAAAAAATACTGGCCCAGGAACATGCTTTCACTCATTCTTCTACTAAATACTGAGAGATTTGTACCGTGGAATAATCTGCTCACTATTGCTGGCCACCATCATCTGCCCAGCAGGAGCTCCTGCCTCACCCCAGGTGAGGTTGGCTGAACACAGCGGACCCTGAGGTACCACTGAGTTTATAAGCTGAAAAGTGATGTTATTTGCATGAAGCAAAGAGGGAAGCACCATGGGAAAAGCCAGAGTGTCATTTAGCCAGAGTGTGAACAGCAGTGCTCTTGCCATAAGGCTTCTGGAGAGAGAACAGAAAAACAGTCACAGGGCTTGCCATGCAGGGATGAGAGTGAAAATTGAGAAAGCCCATGTAGAAATCAGCAGAACCTGGGTGCAAAGCTAACCATGCTACTCTCCCCTCTGTGACTTAGAGAGGGTCTGACCCTACAAAAAGCAAAGATCTCTAACCAAGCTAGGCTTTCAGTGGGAAGGCTCTGTGGTCCACTTGTAACCACAGGCCTCCCTGCTCACATGCAGGACATTGATTGGACAGATTGTGGAGGAAGGGGCAGCTCAGAGACCAGCAGGAACTGGCTGTATGGAAGGAGGAGAAGAAGGACTTTGAAGTCACAGTGACACTCTAAAGAGAGCAAAAGTGAGGGAAAAACAAGATCTAGAAGTCCATCCAGACCAACCATTGCAGGTACGGGTCAAAGATTCTCTGCATGTGCAACTGGGGAGAAGAGCTCAACAGTTGAATTCAGGCTACAAAGTAAATGGTACTAGAAAGGTGCTTTAATGTTTTGTTGTCTCAGCTGCATAGGATTTTTTTGCCTTTCTTTCTTTCTTTCTTTCTTTCTTTCTTTCTTTCTTTCTTTCTTTCTTTCTTTCTTTCCTCTTTTCCCTTGTCTGTTTCATTTCATTTAAATAATATCTTGCATGGATAACTCAGGGTAATCTCCACCAAAATCATACATAAGGATCCAACACAAACTGTCAACATGCAATCAGTTCATGACATTTTACAGTTTCCATCAGTGTTGAATTACACTTCTGTCCTGTTGCACCCCTTCTCCTGCTCTTACGAATACTCTCTCAAAACTCCTACCCATCAGGCCTCTACTAACCCATAAACATATGGCATCAGACTTCAACCTACCACATTTCTTTTAACTGCAATTTTCTGCTTCTTCTTTCTGATCTGACCTCTTTCCTTTCACTTTTTCTTTGGCCCAATCACTACATTCACATCTACCCATCCTACAGTTAAGTTATATGCTCTACAGGTTATTGATAAATGAGTGAAATAGTTAAGAGAAGTTTTTATCTACATGAGTGATGATAGTGATGTTGATACACACAGTAAGGATTCCTTCCCTACAATAGAATAACACAGTCTGCTCCTATTAGGTTGAAGATCCAAGATGGCTGATTGATATGTAGCATGATAGACAGCCTCTCTGAGGAAAAACAACTCAGATGCTAGAATCTAACACCATGGAGAAGACCAGAAAAAAAGAGAGGAATTCATACCACCCAGGAAGAAACTGAGGAAAAATAAAAACAAAAATAAAAATAGAAGAGGTGTGGACAGAGGGCTGGAGCTGGGCACACTCTGGTCATTATACTGGGCATGTCTTGGGCAACTCACAATCAAACTGAGGTTGCGGCCCTGCTGAGAGCAGGGGTTGGTGAGCTCGAGACCCTTGGTGGGAAGAGGTGCTGCAAAGGGAGTGGAAACGGCAAACTGAGCTGCACAGACTTTGGTGAGTGCTGGGAACTGGATTCCCTGGAGTGAGATGAATGGCTAGACAACATATTGGATTTGGGCAGGACAGGCTTGAATCAACAACTGAGGTGGCATCAGTTGGCAGCTCCTGACCCAAAGCAGATTGGTGGGATCTGCTTGGGCTGGGCCATGCCCCTGGTCGGGACTCAATAGCCAGGGATGAGGCTGTCCCAAACCTGTGATATCTGCAGGGCACACACAAATATGCTGAAGCCCTCACTGGTTGACTGTCTTAGAGGGGAGGGGCTGGCCCACATCGCCCCTGCATGTACCTCACAGATCAACAACAAACAGGAGAGAGCAGCACTTCCCTAGCCAGTAAGGTGCAGAAAAACTGGAAGTAATACCAAAAGGTCCTCAGACCTCCACCATTCACCTGTCTGAAAGAAACCAGAAACATGACAAGAAAGAGAAACAACAAAAAGCCTCCAACCACCGACCCAGGGAAAATAAGTCCACGAGAGGAAAATACACAGGAGATTGAGGGCAGCAAACATGCAATATCAGACACAGCTTCATTGGAAATAAAGAAATACCTCCATGACTTCATCG